>JAZHYW010044714.1:0-15535 GCA_037355805.1 Ixodes ricinus | reverse complement strand
ACGTATTGCTTCGGCTGCGAGTCATACACGCTACTGACTAGTTTATGCAAGACACGCTTGCAAGGTTTGGGAACGAGCGGGAGTTTGCATGTTTCACTATCACGTTCCACTCTTAAAGGCGAAGCTTAAGCGTCACTCCCCCAAGTTTTTTTAGGTGTAAACATATTTTCAGCCTCAGTCACTAACCGAGCTCAAAGCGTAGATCGCAGCGATTGGGTGTCCTAAGTGCTTGGCGGTAAAGTAGACGCACCGTATTATTTAGGAGCGTGAAAGACATAATTGTAGGGGTCTGCGAATATTCGAAATTTCGAATACGAATCGAATATTTTCCTTATTCGAAACGTATTCGATTCGAAAATTGCATATTCGGAAGTTCCCGAATATTCGGCCAAAGCCGAATATTCGGAAAAAACGGCGAATATTCGCACAAACTGCGACTATTCGAGCAAGTAACGAATAATCTGCCTGCCACGCATTCCCCTATGAATATGTTTATTCACTGAGAAAGGCGTATGATGCGTTATCGGTCTGCTCCGTTTCTATCTGTCCGATGGCAGCAAGACAGGATCAGTGTAAGTTTTTTTTTCACCAAGCCCTTTGTTGTGTGGCACTTTTATAGCAATATGTGATGTAATTGCGCGTTCTATGAATTGATACAGTAAAATGAACCTCGAGAGTGAAATATAAATATAAAATTTTACTCGAAAGTGTTATCTAATATAAATATTTGAGAAGTAAAAAACCGAAAAAGCTGGGTGCGAGTAGAACAATGCATCGCCATTGACAACAACTCCTGCCACTCCCGCGCACTCAAAACTAGGGATGTCGCGAACCTGCCCAGGTTCGAGTTCGACCAAGTTCGACTTTTTCGAACCTTCAACGTGATGTTCGACCAAGGTTCGATTGAAGTTCGACTTTTGTGTGCATGCGCGAAAATTAAAAAAAAAGCTAGTTGACTCCACTTAGTGGAGGAAAAGTGCAATATTGGTTGGGTTTATTGGCATCACTGGTTCACATTAATAACTAATGAAAGCACTAAAAGCGCACATTTTCGCTTTCATATGCTGTAAACATTGGAAACCATTTTATGAAATATAAAATAAAGTACTTTCTAAATTATTTGTTTCCCGAAATTCAAAATATTCGCGTAGCAGCGGGGCAATTTGTCCATAAATCGAACTTCTTCGAATTTTAGTGAAATTTCGCAGGTTTCCCGTGTGAAAGGGCCTTTCTGCTGGGGAAAATGTTGTCAAGGAACGTAGGGAGCGCTTACTTTCTGAACACGTTGAGCAGTTAATTTTCCTACACGATAATTTGTAACGAGTGCATTACTAGAAGTATCTTTAGCCTGCTGCAGCCCTGTAAAATGCAGTTGCATTGATTTATTTCAAAAAGGCAATAAAACCTGCTGTTATCTCTTGTTTTGCCATTTTTTATTATTAGACACATATTCGATATTCGATTCGATATTCGAAGCCCGTTTTTTGTCTTATTCGTATTCGTATTCGACCCCTAATAATTTGAAATTATGTGTGTTGTTTCTTGCGGTACCACATATCCAATAGCTCCTCTATAACGCATTTATAGCGTCGAATGCGGGTGCGAACAACAGAAAGAATATGCATAAACATTTAAAAAACACGACAAACAGGTGTCCTTAGGCACAATAGAGATGGTTCCGCTTAGAGCAGTATAATTCAATCTATAGTCACGTGACAGCGTGCAAAACGAGGGGCGTGGTGAGCCCCGGTCATCTTGTTATCCCTCCGCAGCCAATGAGATGACGTTATCAGTCAATAAAGACGCCGAAGAAGGAATCACGAAGCGGAAAGAAAGAAGAGAATGAGCCACACTCTGCGATTCTTAAGATGTCAGTGAGTATATTTCTTTTCAATAGAGAACAGTAGAAGAAACGACCGGTCGTACCTGTATGCAACCAGCCATCTTCGCTTAGTGCTTCAGCAGTAGCCTCTGGATGTCCGAGGTAGCCTTTCATGACGCATGGAGTGTGAACCAAAATCTCGCCATTTTGATATGGGCCGAGTGGATTCCCGCTGGTGAGGTCTATAACCTAGGACAAAGATTTTGTTCAAAGGTTGATTTTTTTTTTTTACAGTCAGAGTTTGCTTTTAAAAGGGAGAGCTGGCATTTTCGTTATTTAAATTATGGCCGAGTATTCGTAGTTTTCCAATGAACTGACGGTCATAAGGCGGGTTTGAAGACTTTCATTTTTATGCTCAGTTAACAGCCTGCAAGTTTTCTTTAAAAAAAGCAGGAAAGGTTTCTTAGACTCGACGAAGGAGCACTTTCTGATTATATCACAATATATAAAGGTCTATTTTAGCTGTTAGAAGTAACAGAATACTAACGCAGACACAAAGTACCTTAGTAGCAAAGTAAATACTTGAGCTGGATAGAATAAGGTAGCAAAGAAACGTTTGCAGGCAGCCAGGCTTCAGTAGCTAGCCTGGACACCATGGATGGAACATTCCTTGTCTGGCTACCTGTCGGGCAACCTTGGACACTCCTTAGCAAGGCTTGACTATCGGACGAATTACAGGGTGCGGCCGTAAGGACCAACATAACTTGGCATGCCTTTTAAGATTTGAACTCCAAACGTACACATGGAATTGGGCACGCGAACGTAGTTTCGCAAGATGTTTTATGCCTATTTTTAGAGCTCAACTCGAAGGTAGTGAAATGTTAAAAGTAAAGCAGTGTCGTAGGCCACGTGTTTCCTATGTCCTATACCAGCCTGTCTGTTGACTGCACACTGTTTTATGAGCTCGCTTTCGGGTAGCTTGCTGAACAGCAAAAACGCTAAGAACCAATACTAGAGGCTGGCGTTGAGCAAGTTAAACGCGATAATTAATAATGTTTTTCAAAATGTATGAACAACGACCACCTGCGAGCAAGCTCACAAACGAGTGTGCAGAAGACGACCATCCGGTACAGGGTATGGGAAGAGCACGACCACCGTTTTAGAGCGCAGCTCTTAGGCGCTCGTTCCCGTGTTTTGCGGCGTCAGCGTCGCCGTCGCCGTCGGCGTAACCGGAGGAGGAGAGGAGGGTACGGAGGAGAAGGAGGGAGGGTACGGAGGAGGAGGTGGTGAGGGTACGGTACAACAGTAGGAGTAGCAGAGGGTATGGATTAGGAGGGGAGGGTATGGAGGAGGACAAGGGGAGGATACGGAGGAGGGGAGGGTACTCAGGAGGAGGAGGGGAGGCTACGGAGGATGAGGGTACCAAAGAGGAGGAGAGGGTATGAAAAGGAGCAGGGGAGGTTACGGAGGAGGAGGGGAGGGTACAAAGAAGGATGATGACACGGAAGAGGAGTAAGAGAGGGTACGCAGGAGGTGGATGGGTCCGTATCCTCTTCTCCCTCCTCCTCCTTTATAGGAGGAGGATACTAAGGTAGAGGGGGAGAAGGAGAGGAGGAGGAGGAGGAGGAGGAGAAGAGGGTAGGAGAAGTTGAGGGTGCGGAGGAGGAGGAGCATACCCTCCCTCCTCCTCCTCAAGAGCTGCGCTCTAATTTCGCATTACAGAAATTTGTAAACGTCTTTCATTATTTTTTATATCATCATCATTAAAAGGCAACTTCGGTCAAGATATTCGAATTTCGATGATTGATTCGACTGTTTTCAGCTCAGTCAGTGTCCCAGAATTACAAAGTATAATTTGTTTTTCGATATTGAGCGAGTAGTTTTATAAATATCACGGCTCAAAGTTTGGTTTCTAGCGTCTCAGGTAAAACCGAAAATAGAGAGGTGGCAACACTGAAATCAGGTGTGCGGCCACGACTTGACATCACCGTGGTGCTGCGGTACGTGTCGCCCAGTGTTGCTTGAGTAAAACTAAACCGCTTGCAACTTGCTAAAGAGCAGCTGGTCGCATTTCTAAAATCAGTTTTAGTTGAGTACGCTGCTTCACTTTGACGTAATCTTTCGGCGGCGATCATATTTCGTGCCACTAAAGCGATTTCAGTCCTTTATTTTGGTTTAGTTTTCGACCGGAGTTGCCCTTTAACATACTCTGTTATTCACAAATTCCGTAAAGTCTTATCACTACTAAATGATCTTGAACAAACATATCCCCGTGTTGTCCGCACCTGTAGATAGTTCGCAAAGTGAGAAATTAGAACTTTTAAACATGTATAATCAGCATTTTCTTGAATTTAAATGCGACAATATTTCTTTGAGTGCATAGGCAGGCAAATTAAGTTTGATTTCACAAAGTTATTAAAGTAATTAAATTGTCACACCTCGTATGCATTGTCAGGCATACCTTGATTTTGGTCCCGGCCACTGGCAAGCCACTGTTGTCCAAGGTGACTTCTCCGACAGGCGAGGTGCTCAGGAGAGCAAAACGTTTCAGTCATGCCGTAATAATTGATCAGGGACTCCACGCCAAACATTTCGCAAATGCTCCTTGCGAGCGACTTCGTAATCACCGTTCCGGCTAGGATAATTTTTTCTACACGCAATGCAACGCTCATTATTCCTTCTGGCTTCGTTGACAATTTCCTGCATCCTGACAGGAATTCCAAGAAAAAGCGATATCTGGGAAATGAAAACAAAATATTAACGTTTTTTTCTTGTATGAATACTTGAGACAAAATGTTCGCGTTTCCTGCGTCCAAAACGGGACACTGCGCTGTAGAAGGTTTGGCCAGTAAAACGACTATAATGTTAAACATTTAACGATATCAAGTGGACGGATAAAATATTTTAATTCAAGGGTTATTTGTTTAAACACATTGAATATACTGTAAAACCCTTTATTTTCGTGGCCCACTATTTTTACAGAATCGGTCAGAGGACATAATCGCGGTCATAGAGTTTCGCGAATTCCAGACGCCTGCATTGAAACTCCTAAGGACCGAAATTTTCGCGTGCCTTTAAATTTCACGAACTTTTCGATTCGCGAAATTCGCGAACATTAAGGGCTCGCGAATACTAAGGGTTTTACAAAACAAAAGATTCTGGCACGTAAAAAAAAAACGTTAGTATTTTATTTGATCCACGTCTTGAAACGACATTTCTAAGCTAACTCAGTAACTGTAGCACCTCAGAAACGTCCAGTCGAACCTTATATTTCCTGTAAAAAAAAAAAAAGAGAACAGAAGATAGTAAGTTCAAGTTTTGCCCACTTGCACTCTGATATTTGTGAAAACTGGAACGATATTTAAATTGGTAAAATGAGTTTCCCTCTTCAGGTAGTCACTCATGTTTAGGGAAAAATTCGTGTTCGTGAATTTCGAACCGCGCGCTAGTAAACATGTACCCTTTTAAAATTAAAGTCACTTCGATACGTATCGCCCCACAACCAGTCAGATTTCAACGTTTGCTGAAAAGAACACCAAAAAACGAGTCACGAGGCAAAAATGGTCAACATAAGAAGACACACTCGGCATTTCTAACGCTCTCAGTAACTTTGTAGACACCCCAGAAAAAACCGGCTGGAAGCTTCAGGCGTGATGTGGAGATCAATTTGATTAGATAGTTAGAAATGTAAATCAGCCGCAACGGGCAAGCTCCGTAAATAATTCACGCGATCTCGGGCTGTCCAAATGTTTTGCGCAATTATCTTGATCAATAATTTCGAATAAAGCTTCTCACCCGAAACGTTTTGAGTGCTTGCAGAAAATCTTTGCATGAGATTAAGGGTTCGATGATTACGATCTTCGCGCCTATGAACATACAAAACAAGCCCAGTGCAAACCCCGACACGTGGGTCAAGGGATTCCAGGCGAGGTAAGCATCATCCTCCTTGCAAATTTCAAGAGCCCTGGAATGTCCAAAACAAAACAAAAAACGAACAAATAGATCTAAGAACGATCAATAAATATACTAGATAAGATACGAAAAATATTGAAAGGGAATAAGAATCAGATAAAAATGGCTAACAAGACGACCATCTAATAATGCTTTACTATATATACTTTTTTCTTACTCCGTTTTATAAACGGTTAAATTAAGAGCATATATGAACAGGAGGGGTTTGTTTCGTGCATTGCTAAAATAAAAAATCCCTCCCCTTTCCTGGCTACACAGCGTGATGCGATACCTTTAGCACAACGTGATCTATTTTCAATCATTCCTGTTTGTATCTTATGGAATTTATTGTTTCTTGGTGTTTCGTCATGTAAAAGAACACAATAGCGGCTGTAGCGGCTTCAAGCTAAAAGAAACTGGTAGACCACAAATTTAAAAAAGAATCTACTCGTCAAAAAACCCTTAACGGTTCTTCGGCTTGTTCATATGTTGCATTCTAAAAGTTATTTTAAGCACTCTCTAAAAGGGTTCTTCGTGAAAAACCTATAAGGGGCTATTTTAAGCTCTTTACTTTATGCGAAAGGATTCGTCATTGCCCAGTTGCATTTCTAGTGTGCGGGGGGACCATGATGCTTCAGGCGAAACCGTTTTTCACGGGCTGAAAGAGGTCTTAGGCAGTCAAGAACATTTCAAGCGCTGATATTTTCTAGAGCGCACTTTATCAGAAGCGTATGAAATGCACTTTCCTTTTCCTCTAGACAGAATAAATTCCGCACAGAATTTGTCTCCATTTCAGATCTTTCTGGTCATAGGACGAACGTGGTAATGTGAACGCCAATAATGTAATGTGTATTTACTTAGAAAAAGGAACATAAGCGAGCTCCGGCATCGCACAACAACAACTTTTTTTCTTTTCTTTTAACAGTGAAGTTAATTCAACTTCTATTAGCGCACCTGAATGCGTGAAAAGAGGCACAATAGCTCCGGTGCGATATTTCCACGCCTTTCGGGAGACCCGTCGATCCAGAGGTGTACAGTACCACCACAACCTCTTTCTCGCTGTCAGTGGGAACGTGAGGCTTGAATGTATCGTCCGAAAGTTCTTGAAACTGGGTCACGTTGATAAAACCCGGTTCGCTTCCTACAGCGAACATTGACTGCGACATAGAAAAAGAGGAACAAACATAAATTTCGTCAGGGTGCCCCGATATTTAACGCTTGTCCTTTGTTACCGGTTCAACAAAAATACTCTGTATATATTCATTATGGTAATATACGTGTAACGTTTTATATAAAAAAAAAAGCATCGCATTACCTAAATTGTTAACCTGTACCTAGATATTCCAGACTCCGCTTCAAACTAAGTTCGGGCGCAGCCGACGCTACCATCGGAAGAAGCCAATCACGCAACGCCAGAAGTGCATAGTCACGGCCGTCGTTGTCTTTCTACGTTTTCTATTTATGGCTAAATCAATCACGCAAAGAAAAAAAGGCTCAGTGTGCATAATTTACTGTGAGTGATTGGTAAGCGGAGCTCAAGTTCCTCTTCTTCTCTTGCAGGGATTTTGGTGCGGTCAAAACAGCGGGCTCTGATTCGCTTCGATTGAAGGATGGTGGGTAGACATCAAAGTATGTAAGCTTCTTTGAAGTCTACATACTGTCCTTCAATCGGAGCCAAACTCTCGAGCTCGGTGTTCTGACGTCACCACAACCTCTGCAAAAGAAGCGGACGAAGTTGCGCTTCGCATAGCAGATGATGGAAAATGCAGAAAGACCATGAGCTCCGTGAAGGGCACTTTCGGCGCTGTTTGATTAGCTTCAATGGTCATAGTCTCTGCTGTGCTAGGGTTTACTATGAATGAAACGGGGTTAAACATCCCCAATCATTGAAAAACAAACATTTGTATTTTAAATTTAAATAAAGTAGTAGTGCGTCAAACACAAGAATTCTAGATGTAAAATATAAAAACACACATAGCACTGAGTAAGCTTGTATGCACAAACACAGAGGACGAAAACGAAAGAGTAGACAAGAACGAGCTCATGTCATTGTTCACTACTTCGTGTTTGTCCTCTCTATTTTCTCTGTGGGTTTGCTAACTTAACCCCAAAGTCCTCATTGAGGTAAATACCCACCCCGTAGTCCGCTCTTTGCGCGGCTACGGCCGGGTCCGTCCATTGACTACATTTTTGGGCACCGGTGGACGAGAGACAACACCAACACAATGAGTCCGTTTTCCACGTGTTTATTGACTCAAATGCTAACACGCTTCGCTCTTTAACAGGTTAAGTCTGGGCGCTGGCTCAATATCTCGCGGTGCCGCTGTAGACAGATTCACGGGAAGTCGGAGGCCCACAAAGAAAAAACCGAGCTCCGTAGAGCCAGGGCCTCCGCCGACGAGAGCCCCTGGCCCTCCTTCAGGGCCGGCTTATGTAGCCTGCGGGAATATGGACGCGTCCGGGGAGGCCGGTAGTAGGTTGTGTTGGGCGGTAACGCGTTCCTTTGCAAGTAACGAGTAACGTATTCAGTTACTTTTTTCGGTAACGCCTACAACACTGCCAGTAGGTTACGCGAAAACGGGTCGCGTCCACTATCACCCCAAGGGTGCGCCGGCGGTACATTCTAATCTCTGCCTCGGGTGAGGCAGAGTCGAAGTCATTTAGCGAAGAAATTGAGTTCTTGTATTCCCCTGACATTCATTTCCGCCACTAACTTAGCGGTGAAACTGAATTTTTGTTGAAGTCACGTGATGTCCGCTTTTCCTCTAAATTTGGCGATGACACTGACCTGAGTTGGTGTTCAGGTCACGTGACATCAATTTCCCAATAAGTTGAACGGGGAAGCTGGGATGGGCGTGAAGCTTTCAAGTGGGGCTCAAACCAGGGTCGGTGCGATTATAGTTAGATCCTATAGCCACCAGAGGTCGGCATTTTAGGGTCGCCTTACTCACGCTCGCCCTCACAGCCACCTACGTAAGGCCCTCTACTCTCCCTCACAGCTACACTCACCTTAAGCCCCTCACTCACCCTCATCCTCACAGTTGCACTCACCTTCAGCCCTTCACTCACCATCACTGAACCTCTGAACCTCACGGCCCTCACGCACTCATGGCCCTCACGCTCACTCACTCGCCGCCCTCACGCCCCTCACGCACTCACGCCCTCACGCACTCACCGCCCTCATGCACTCACCGACCTCACGCACTCATGGCTCCCCACGCCCCTCACGGCCCTCACGCACTCACCACCCTCACGCCCCTCACGCACTCATGGCACTCATGCCCCTCACGCACTCACCACCCTCACGCCCTCATGGCCCTCACTGCACTCACTCGCCCCCATGCCCCTCACGCACTCATGGCCCTCACGCACTCACCGCCCTCACGCCTCACGCACTCATGGCCCTCACGCGCCTCACGTCCCTCACGACTCATACCCCTCACGCACTCACTGTCCTCTCAGCCCTCACGGCCCCTCACTCACCCTCACATTCATGAATTTTCCTCATTCAGGAACTCACTCACCCTCACCTCACCTGTGAAGGTGAGGATGAGTGAGAGTGAGTGAGGGCCCTCATGAGTGAGGTCTGCCGAGGTATGATAGCCACTGAGATTCATAGCACAGCTACTCTTGCAGCATTGCGCTCCTTCACAACATTCCAGCTGAGAGCGGTGTGACGTCATTTTATGTTACCGCTCACCTCATTGAGGTCAGGCCCCCTTAGAAAATGGCATATCTGGACTTATATAAAAAACAGATATGGTTATATAAAAAATTGGGCATATCTGGCCATATAAAGCATATCAGTTTATATAAGGCATATCTGGCCAGATATGCCCAATTTTTATATATCCATATCTGGGTCTGCCAGATAGGGGTATATCTGCCTCCCATATAAGGCCAGATATGTCCCAATCAGATAAGGCAACCTTTATATATATTGTTGTTTTCTACAAATATCTACCAAAAGTGACTTCTCATCTGTATAAGAAAAATACCAATTGGATATTGAGCATGTACCAACTTTTATTAATTTTTACATGAGCTGCGCTTTACGCCACTCCTGATTTCGCTCAACTTGGTTCCCAGGGAAAGCAGGATTATCGACATTCGCGTAACGAATGTCGATGAAACGTTAATGTCGACGAAACGTGTGTCCATGAAACGTGTATCCACGAGAAGGTGGCCGTGGAACGTGTTATCACGAAACGCAGGGAGAATAAAAAATTCAGTATTCTACCTGCAGTTGTGACATGATTTCAGACGGCCAATGGCAGGTGACTGCTGGTAGAATTTCGGGGAAATTATTCTCCCGGCTGCCAGGAGATAGACACGGCCTAATTCTAGAGGTAATCTGGAAGAGTACCTGTAGGAAAACGATCAATTGTCGCGAAGTAGGTTGCAGCGCACTTACGTTGACGATACCGGACTTGAAAGGTGTAATCCGAGATATATGTCGACACGGGCACGGCAGAACAACCACTCAAACACAAAAACGAGAAGGAAGGTGTCCGTGAAGATTCAACACGATGTAGCACAAGCTGTCATTTGTAGAACCGAACACTAAACGCATCACAAAAAATTCTTGGGCTTCTTTGAAGAAATCGCTTGTTGCCGATATACGGGTAGGACTTTTCGAAGATTTACTACAGAAGCAGAATCCACAGCAGCCACGCAGGGCGCACCACACGCCAAACTAGGTCCGGCAAGCAGGCATTCCGAGATTGCCAACGGCTAATGCGTCATCCGTCACACCACGCGACCACGCTTCTGCCATTTCCCGCGCACAGAGAGCGGAGTCAAGCGATAAAAAGTCTACGGCTGATTGGTTCGGCAAGTGCGCACCTTCTACCACGCTTTCAGCTTAGGAGAGAGAGAAAAGGAGAGAAGGAAAGGCCAAAACGGAAGTGCACACACAAAAGGCTTATCTTCTGGGGCATGCCCAACAATGACCACAACGAGAGGATTTGTCACTTGTACCCAAGGTTGATAGTGCAGTGAATGCTATGTGTGGCCTTGGGCTTCGAGGCAGGTGCCGTGTTCTGCCTTATCACCAGCTTCTAGACTGTAGTCACGTGACCCTAACCGGAGACACGATTGGCCTAAAACACGCATAGCGTCTACCCTGCTGTCAATACCGAGTGAACAGGACAGCTCTATGAAGTCCAGCTTTTGAACTTCCAAAGAAGCTGTCCAGCCCAAAAGTGACCCAAAACGATGCAAGTTTGAAGATACTATGTTTTACGCCGTATAACCCACATTATAATTTTAAATGAAAAACTAAGCGCGACTATTTTTTGCGCACGATGTCCACAAATAAATAGATAAATATATATATATATATATTTTTACCAATAAATTTAAAATTATGTGTACACTGTTAGGTTCGCGTTTTTAAACTTCAAATTTTTTTACGAAAGAGTTACACATAAAAGACACCACGGACAGCACATCTTCCGACTTTCAACACACGATGAATCGCCGACGCTCGCAAACGGAAGGTTGCGATGCTGCGCGAACGGTTTTTGAAAGATGCTGCGTAGGGTACTCCGGGCGCAACGGCTTCGCAGCCGTTCGAAGGGAAAAGGATTCGCGACGACGAAGTAGCGTCTTGCATCTTCAGTAAGCTAACGGTTCATGTTTCCCCGCTAAATTTAGCGGGGAAACATGAACAAAATTAGTTTCACTGCTAGATTTAGCGGGAAAATTGACGTCACGTGACATAAACACCAATTCAATTTCCCGCTAAATTTAGCGGGGCGGTTACACCGATGCCGACGGCGACGCCGACACCGCTTAACGCGGAAACGGGCGCCTAAGAGCTGCGATCTAAAATCCATTATTTGATTAACTCGCTTTCCGATCTTATGCACTTCGTCATATTGTCACACGTCAAACATACAACCAAATTTCATTTGTCTTTCAATCTTCAAAATGCGCAATTGATTAATTGGTCCAAATATCTGGAATAACTTCACTTTAAGGATGTTAACAATAGTTAACCAATTACATGAGACTCATGCAATATAGATAAATCAACTAGTGTCTTCGCGAGTACATATGACTTTTTGCTTGCACGACCGAAACGGGCCCATATATCATTATCAGGGGATATATTTTTACCCATATATGTCGTGAACGGGCTATATATGGCAGTATTTGAACTTTTATACAGCGATATATGGCCGTATTTGCACGCGTATATGGCGATATATGGCCGTATTTACGCACTTATATGGCCATATATGGCAGTATTTGCCCACTTATATGGCGATATCTGGCCGTATCTGCTCCCATATATGGCGGTATATGGCCATATCTGACTCCTTATATTATCATATATGGCCATATATAAAATATATCAGGGCCATATATGACATTTTTCGTACGGGTTATCGCGCAAGAGTCATATCGGCTATGGCGCCTGTGCGGCACGCTCGTTCGCTTGGGTCTCGCCCTGGCGACTCGTCTGCGGCGCACGAGGAAAATATTCAGCCCAAACCACTCACTCCATGTGCTTTATGCGGAACACATTTTGTGCAGCTTGCGAAATTTGTGTAATAATAATAAAAGAAAGGTTTTGATGGGAATTTTAGTCTTGGCAGAGATGTGTGCTATCAGTTGCACGCTATTACGATAGGGAAATATTACGGTTGTTCGATACAACAGGCAGAAATGTAAGATATTACCAACGTGGTTCATAGGAACCAGTGCAACATGGCTTAGGTGGGTTTAGGAATAAATAGTACAGGTATTGAGGTTCAAGCTAGTGTTAATTAATGAATACATTTCCCCGTCTTATATCCTTCCGGGGAATACAAGAGTGTTTGCAGTTATTCGGCTGAGATCAATATTTGCATCACTTTGCTGAGAGCAGCCCACAAGGGGCCCGAGGACTGCATGTCCTAGAATCATGTGCTCCCACGTTTCCTGAGCGAGCTTTTGATAGGTCGAGAGAGCTGCCATGACAGCGAGCAATTGGTTTTTGAGAAGCGATGTTTATACTTTGTTTAAAACATACGATATGGAATGCATAGAACCGTACAAGCCATCGAAGGCAATTCAATTCCGTCTAAGTGCCACTTAGCCTTGGGGAATCAATGTAAGATAAAACTTAAACATTCCCTTTCAGCCTTTCGGCTCCAAAGTGAGTAAAATAAACTATATGGTGTTGTAGTCTGATCGTTTTTTTTTTATTTATCTGAAACGTATATTTTTTGTGTTTTTCTTTTTTTGTTTTGCAGCGTGAGCTACACTGGCCGAGGTTGAGCAGTTTCGCATGGCTCGCATAATGAGCCGTGTCCGTGCTGCGCATGCGCGAGGAGCAGTGACGTCACACGGCGCACAGCTGGCGCGCCGGAGCCGCCGCCACAGCGCCTGCCTCGCCGGTCTGCTCATTCCAGAGGAGTGGCGTCATAGCCCCGGCAGACGCACTGGTGCCGCCGCGTGCCCAGCTGTGTGCCTCGTTGCGCCGTAGCCACGTCTGACGCTGCACCCGAGCCGCTTGATAGCGCCTCTTATTTTGTGCGCATAAGCTCACGCTAGGTATTGTCACGAATGACAAGTGATGAGGCAGCGAATGACTGAGTAAACTGAACGTTTAATGGGGCGAACTTGATGCCCAAAAATAAAAGGAAAAAAGAAAGATAAACAGAGCGTCGCGGGCGTCGAAGGCGGCGAAGCAGCAGAGATCGAACGCTGAGGCGAAAACTGACTTCGCTCGCCATGCGGAGTCCCTTATGTACCCTCGTGGGTTTCTGGATCATTCGGCGTAGAACTTTCGGTGCGTAGAACATTCGGAACTCGATCAGACGAGAATGTTCTCGAACTTACGAGAAGGCCAAGTTGAAAGAATAAATAAAAGCACAGTCCCCTGACTGGAATCGAACACTGGCTTTCTGGGTGAAAGGCAAGCGCGATAACTCAGTTAGCCACGAGCCCGCTGCCTGCTTGGTCAGTTGCGCTCGCGGCAGTATATCCTGGCATAGTCGAGCTGTCTACCGCAATTTTTCGCAATACAGTTTCTTTTTTTGTTAGTGAAAGTTACGGTTAGGTATTTCTTCACAGGTAAGTTATGTGGCCTTGGTGACATAATAGAGGGAAGGGTAGAGGGAGGATAAAAATCCTCACATTAAGTCGGCTAATTATTTAAAATTGTTTAATGGGCAACTTCGCTCAATTCCGAAAATTTCGGGAAAATGAATGATTTCGTATAAAATAACGAATTGACGTCTACAACTTCCTGTAACGCCAATTTAGAGCGCAGCTCCTGAGGAGGAGCAGGGAGGGTACTCAAGGAGAGGCGCCCCTCCTCCTCATCCGCACTCTTTCCCACGTTTCGTGTCTAGGACATTGACGACGTCTGCGCAACTGCGACATCAGTCTGCGCATGTAGCGTAGCGTAAACTAAACTCCCAGAGACAACAGTCACAAAAGTGTGACGACGACGGCGGATCCGACGCGGGAACGTGGTGAACGGCGAGACGGCCGGACGGCTCCCAAGAAGTGCTCTGCGCAGGCAGTGTTACTCCAATCACGTGGACACTGCAGTGAGCGCCGAGTGGAAACGTTGCTGATGTCACCCGTTACGCTTGCCCGGAGAAGTAAAAACAAAAAAAGGGGCAATGGTGATGACGTTCAGCACAATGTTAGCTACAACGACGCCTCAGCCTTGGCTGGGCTGTTGGTTGCGCCCTCGCCTCAATGCGCCCGCTAGAGTCAGCCGATTTCCGGCAAATCATGCGCGTTGCAAAGTTCTGCTGGACCGTTTAAAGGGGTGGTGAAACAATTTTCAGACTTCGGCGAATTAACTGCGGAAATTAATCTGTATCAGCCATGGAACAAAGAAAGAAAACCGTAATTCCTTGCGAGCCCTAGTTTTTGTCTCCAAAAATTAAACAAATCGAAGCTCAAAGTGCCTCTCAACTCTCCACGTCGCCTTTCCAGTGAAGTACCAGAGAATCACGTGGTTTCCACTTGGGTTCTCCCTTCAGAGACCCCAGCCGCTTTCTCCGGGATTATCGACTTTTAAAGGATTAGCATCGTCGAAGGTCGCCCCGAGCGATCGACAAAAGACGGTTCGCCATGGGGTGACGGCAAGTGTAGCAGGAGGGACAGGTTTTTTTCACTTCCGCGTATCCCTCAGAGTACGTCACAGATCCGTTCCATTAACCACCACAAGCGACTGCAGATCGGCAAACATTTCGTTTGCTTCTTGCCATGACGCAACGAAATATCAGTTTTTCGGGGCAAGGCGACGCGTTTTTGGTCACCTGTGCTTGGATGAACAGTATAAAGAATACAAATTGCCAATTCTTTCAACACTAAAATCGTCGCACTATCCATTCAAGAAACCTTTACACAGAACTAGGGCGTAATATTTGACGTGGGGTCTTTGCAGGTGATACCGAAAAAGACATATACTGTAAACGACTCAAATTTTCGCGAAAACCTAATTTTCGCGAATTTCGCGAATCGCCTACAAACCCGAAAATACGTCCTGCGAACAATTCGGGCAATATGTGAACGCTACGGAAGCTTACTCTTGATTCGCGAAAATTAGAACCCGCGAATAATTTCAAATTTTCAGCTTTGGCCAGATTCGCGAAAATTTGAGCCCGCGAAAAATAAGTCGTTCACAGTAATTCCAACTATAAAATTTTGAAGCGTCATCAAAAAACCACTAAAAATGAAAGTACATTTCCCAAAGCTTTAGGGCGTGTGGGAAGCGGGGTGGTTCTACTAACTTTACCACTCTTGCAA
>JAZHYW010044713.1:0-14978 GCA_037355805.1 Ixodes ricinus | reverse complement strand
TGCACTTGGCGTGGGGCCGTCGACAGTGGTCTCGTCGCACCGCTCGACGACGCGATGCGTCCGTTCGCCTCCGAGTCTCTTCTCGCACTGCCTTTGTGCCTCGCACTCAAACCCAGGTTCGCACATCAAGCGTGGAAATTTCCCTCTCCCAGACGATCATTGCCCCGCGGATCGGCCCTTTGGCCCTGAAAACAGTCGGCCCTGTAAACCCAAAACATCCCCCGCCGTTTCACGAGACACAACTCTGCTAGGTTCAAAGAGCTCTTGGTATATTTTTGTGCTTGGTTTGTTTTTGGGCAGAGTTACCAGAAAGCGAGTATGCGGCCCATGGCCTCGGGAGTAACTTGAGTCTCGCGCAGGGCAGTCAAGTACCGGGGCTACACGCGTTGCCCCACCGAGCCCGGGCAACACCCCCTAGAAGACAAGGCCGTAGCGCTCCGAGTGGTTACGTCACAATGTCGGAGAAGGAAGGCCATGGCGCAACTACGTGAGAAAATATCTGGTATCGACGTGAAAAAAATGTTTCTTGTCGAGCGGCGCGGTGGTGTTCGTGCGCGTTTATCCGACATTAATATACGTTTTAAAAGCGCAGTCTTGTATAATTTATTATATATATAATATAAACGTAATATACAACGCGTTACCAAGGTTGAAAGTACCAAATTTATATTTATGATTATCCCCGTAACCGCGGGACTACGTGCAGTCCCGCAGCTCCCCAGACTTTTCGAATGAACCGGCCCGGTGCGACATTTTCTTCCCTCATACGGGCTCCGATTCTGGTAAATTTACGTTGTGTGTGAGCTGCTGACTGTCTGAAAAGGAACGCTGAGACATTTCAGAAGGGAAGGAAACCGAAAAAAAAATCCAGTCATCGCCGCAGGGAGCGCACACGAGCAAGAGATGGGTCGACAACGTTAAGCCTTTCGTCGCCGCTGCTCTCGTGTGTGGTTCTTTTGAGACTTGTTTCCTTCTTCCCGTCGTTTTTCTGCCGTCACCGCAGTCTCGGGTAGTTTTTTTTTGTGTTTCGCTTGATACTACGGCATTTACGTGGATTCGCGGAACAAGTCCTGCTACGGTTTGAGTGACATGTGTGGCAACTAGTCAACGATGACACTGGTCGATTATCGATAGACCTCTCTCTCGACAGAGAGACTTCTTGGAGTTCGTGTTAAAATGTTTTCGTGACGGATGTTGCGGGACGTATGGATACGATGGACAGGTGAGAAACAACTTATTTACGGGCTTTCTTGGTCATGTAGAGACGCGAGTAGAGTGCTGCAGTCGTTTTTTTTTTAATCTCGTGATTGAATGGAATTTTGTTCTTCGTCGTTATCCGTGTGCACTTGCGTCGATATTTGTAAATATGCGTGGTAATCTAGTTTTTACTGGAAGGTGAATAACAAGTTTGTGTGATTATCTGAAAGTGCGTTGTTTGTGCTTACGTGTTTATTCATACTAATGTTATTTTATTGCCTTTACCGCGTTTATACTAGAATCTTAACTGTATTAAGGTAATAGTGTTATTGTATACAAAATAAGTTATATTTTGTTCTAAGGCAGCTCGAGCCCATAGGGAGAAGTAAATTAGTTGACTTAAATAGTAAGTTTAGTACCCCTGCCACACGGCAAAAGTTAATATATTTTCATTAAATGATATGGGATTTAATCAGCTCGTGGTCTTGAGTGATTATACGAGCATCGCAAGCTGATTTGTCGTCCCCATAATGTCATTCGATCGAAATTACATTAATTTTGACATGTGGCCGGGGTATACTGCAAGAATTCAGTGACTGCACGCGATGACATCGCTTACATGGTCGTAATTCACACTTGTCTAGCCGTGTCCGCGTTGATTACGTCTACCTGATTTTTAACTGATCTGTTTTGCTGTGTCCAATCACTGCGTGTCTCGCCATTTTGTCGAAGCATTTCTGTATAAAATATGCAATCCTACAGCAATAATTGCGTGACCCAATGTTTTCGACTTAAAACAATCACATTTTTCTATAGACGTCTTATACGCATACCTCGTGCCATTTCGTACCGATTATTTAGCGGTGTAATATTTTGCCCGTGTAATAAAATGTTTTCTAGACCCGTTGCGATGTGCAGCTTTCATTTTAGGTAATATAGACACGCGTATGTGACTAAAAGCGCGTTACGACGGTCGATCCACGCGCGTTGCCTTCACTTCGACGCGCGCCTCCGATGGCCTTCCTTCGCTACGTCACGAGGAGAGCACTCCGGCCTTCTCTTCTAGGAGGTGTTGGCCCGGGCGGGCGAGGTGAGGGGAAGGGAACCAACGAGAGAGGAGCCGACAAAGACTTCTCGCACGCGTCGGTGGATTCAAAGTTGGGGGAGGACTCCGGGAAACCAGGCGGCCGCTCACGTCGACAGAGACTCTCTCCCCGACCATCGTGGACTATCCTTGCCGTTTTATGTGACAAACAGAAAAACAAAACTATTGCAAGATTGTCATTAGCAACGGCCGAGAGGAGAGAGAGATCATATATAGAGGATGTGGAGTGTTTGGCAGGCTGAAAACGGCGACTCGAGCAAAACCTTAGCTGCGTTAACGGTGTATATTTCACTGGCTGCCAAAAAGATTCCATCGTCAGAGAAGAACCTCGTCTAAAGTTCTTTAGTTCAGGTTGGTAAAAAGCAAACTCTTCTTTATGATGCGCACAGTCTTGTACACGTTACTCTATGGAAGTAAGCCATTAAAATTTCTCTGGATTAAAAAATATTAAATCAAGTTACTTATTACTTGAGATAAAAACTAATTGACCGCTACTAGATGAATTAACCGTTACTTCTCCGATTACATCAAATTTTGCCGGTTTGAAAACGGATCTTTCATAGTGCTCATATAGGATTAGAATCACCGAATTATAAACTACTTATCTTCCTAATTAAGCGATTTTGATAAAACTTCCTCTTGTCAGAGACTTGGTTCGATGATTTCTTGGTAGGAAACTTGTGAAAACAAAGGGTGCCAGTACAAAGGGCAGGGACAAAATAGTAAGGGTTACAAGTAGTTTTAGTATTTTCAAAATTAATCTGATTACTATTGTCATTATTACCTCATAAAAGCATTTAAAATGTTGCAAAGTAACTCCAAAGATAATCGATTACAAGTAATTTGATTACCTTGAGTACCGTACAAGTTCGGACGCGTATCACTGTCTAACTTTAAGTTTCTATCTTAAAATATTTTTTCGTGGCCAAATTACCTATCTTTGTAGGAACTAAAATATTTATTTACGAGAATGAGCCAATGTAGTCTTGACTACGACTTTATTTTAATATCGTATATTGAATGAAAAAAAGCTGGTATAATTGTTTTACTCCAGTCTCAGTGACCATTAAAACTAATATAATGTTATTGTCTATTATCTGTCTGAAGGAATAGGACTCAACATATTATTTTTAAAATCACAATAGAATCGACGTCAAGGATGGCTGCTCGCATCATGAACCGAGTTATACACTCGCCTTTTCCCGACATCGATGTTGAAAACAGCTCAGCTCCTGAACTTATAGAGCAGCGCTTGAAGAAATTTTCCGACAAGATCATTATTGTAAGTACGTTACTGATATTCCTGCGTGATTAAAACGTATCATTTCATTCAAAGGGCATAAAACGACTTAATCTTGTATTTGCTACTGGAATGCCAGATAATCTGATCTGTCAAATGCTCGATGAATATGCTATTACCCATTTCGTTGCAAATCAGTCTTTCTGTGCCGTATACGAATGAACACAGAAAAACTAAGACAAAGAGTCTACATATCTCAAACTGATAGTAGGAAATAAGCTGAGCGTTTGTTTTACAAGGAGCTGTTCAGTTCAAAGCTACGAGTTTACATGTCGCGAACATATTGTGCTCTCTTCCTTCTAGGTGGACGCCTATCAAAGCTTAACCGCTTGCGACCTGTTAAAAAAGATCCGCAAGTACGCCGTGGGTTATCAACACTACGGCGTCAAAGCAGGATTCCATGGTGTGTGCGCACATCGGCAGCTCAGTTGAAAATGCAGCAGCAGCTTTGGGAGTTGTATTCGCGGGGAGTACGCTTGTCATGGCAAAGACGTCCTTCGTTGCAAGTGAGTACTTTCCGTATGCCTCTACTGAACTTGAAAATAGACGGCTGCTTCCCCTCCAGCGACGGAGTGCCTAATGAAACACCGTTCTTTTAGGAGAGCTTATGTTCACGATTGAAGACAGCAAGTGCACATTCCTGCTGACTGACCAGCAAACTGCACCAAATGTTACGAAACTGAGTATGCCATCGAGAATCAAGGTGAGTGAATGTACAGTGTCCTTTTTTGTAGGCTTTCAGAGTTGTTTTATTAAAAAAAGAAATAGGCTCGATCCACACCTAAGCACTTCTTATGAGTTGTGAATGCGAAAGCATGAATGTCGTTTTTGCGCGCGTCCTCGTGAAGTTGCCGCGCCTCGCTGACATCGGCACATGACTCCGTGCCGCCGCTTTCTCGGCGGCGCGGAATCGGCTGCAGGAATCGGCTGGCGAGCTCGGGCGGTCGTACCGCCTCCCGAGCGCGCCAGCTGATTCCTTTGTCCGGCGCGCGGGCACCAAGCGCCATGGGGTGGTGCTGATTGAAACTGACGCGCGGCGGCTTTCCTCGGCTTCATCGTTTAGTAGACGATGAAGCTTACAGTTTACTAAACGATGCGAGACGTTGAATTGCAGGATTACCGCGAAACGTCAAGATAGAAGAATTACACGAATGCGTCCCTTTCCCGAGTTTCGAGGAATTACGAGCGACACAGGAAGAAATGCACAAAATTAAGGTGCTCAACACGAAACAGGGACGACGTATCATGAATCTGCTAAATCAAGACACGAGCGAACTGAATGACTTTCCGGAACAGATACCACCGTGGGAACGGATAACGGTAGTTCCAGGCACGCCCATTCTTAAGAGTATAGGCCCTGGTCCTCTGAAAAAAAGAAAATATGCACAAAAAAAAACACAACTAAGAAATTGAGCTCATCCGCAGTGCTCCCGAGGTAGCGATATACTATACGGACGCGGCGGTCACCAACAATAACGCAACGATAGCCTTTCACCTCCTAAACATAGGAACATGGGAATACCCAACAGCCGCAGACACCCTGGAAGAAGCCGAAGCGCAAGCAGTCTTGGCTGCAGCAGAACACGCAAGCAGCAAAACAATCGAAAAGAAAATAATAACCATTTTCACCGATTCAAAAGAGGTTATTCGAGTATGTAACGTACATCATGCGGTAAGCCCGACGATACGAAAAATTCTGAAGGCGGCAATAACAACAAAGAAGAAGAATGCAACAGTACTCCTGCGTTAGATTCCGGGACACACGGGGATTAAGGAAAATGAGATTGCCAACAAAGTCGCGAAAGAGGACAGCCGTTCTTTCCTTTCTATCAGACCAGGCCAATCTCAACGAGATCATCCGTACTCTACTGTGTTACAAAATTTGAGTAAAGAATACGATCCTATGGCTACTATAAATAAGGCAAAGAAACAACTACAGCAGCAACTACGAAATGGGCATCCCGAAGAACAGTGCCCCATCCCTTCTGGACTCAAAAGATACCAGACAGCTCTCTTGAGAAGGGTAAGGACATGAAGGGCTATAACCCCGCAACTCCTCAAGAAATGGGAGACACAAATAAAGTTGAGACAAGACCCGGAATTCGTACCGAAACCACCAGTGTGTAACTTTTGTATAGAAAAGACTCCACCAAATATGGATCACCTCCTGTGGAACAAGAAACACTTCAGAAGAGAAAGGGATGATGCACATGCAACAGTGGATCGCGAAGATAAGTCCAAAAACCTTAATGAATGGATAAAACTGGCAGGGGATTCCGGAAGAAGACTTCAGCTGCTCAGATCCGTCATCTGTCTCCTACCTGTTGAAAACAAGCCTTAGTAAAACTTTTTGAATTTTTTCTTTTGGCCATGCCGTGGAGCCATTGCCTGAGATTTAATTACGAAAGAAAAAACGTGTTTCATCATCATCATCAACCGCGGCATCATTTATTTGCCGTTGTGCGTGGCTTTTTGCGCGGCTTCAAAGGTGGGATGCCTCAGATCGCGGCCTCACGAGTTTATCTGCCGTTTGGCGCGGCTGATGACGTCAGCTCGCTCCGTGGGACAGCTAATGCTTTCGCATTAAAAACCGTGAAGGCTTAAACTAGTGCGGTCTGCTTAGGTGGGTTATACAGCCGGAGGCACATACTAGGGGGAAGTCGTCACGATAATTCGGTTAGTTAGCTAAAGTTATTAATTGACTTTTTAATTATTTTAGTGTAAAGATATGGTTTCAATTAAAAACTTGCTGACCATCATGAAAATACACAAAATGAGCAAAGTTTAAAGGATTCGGAACGCTCGGGAACCGCGGTGTTGCGCTAGAGTTACCACAAGTGCAGCAGGTGCAATGGTGCTGGCGCGAAAACACGGCCGCGCCGTTTTTTGTCTATATCACGCGCGTTTTTGGCACCGCTAGCATTAGGCCCGTTGCAAGAGTGGTAACGTTAGCGAACCACCCCGCTTCCCACGCACCCCAAAGACTTGTGAAATTTACTTTCATTTGTAGTGGTGTTTGATGGCGATCCGAAATTTTATAATTGGAACCATATGTTTTTCAGTATCACATGGAAAGACCACACGTCAAAAATTACGACCTTGTCCTGTCTAATGGTTTCTTAAACGGACCGGCAAACTTTGCAACGTGCATGAATTTTTCGCGAAGCCAATGACGTAGTGCCTTTTACTCGTAGATTAGAGCGCAGCTCTTAGGCGCCCATTTACGGCTTGAGCGGTGTCGCCGTCGGCGAAACCGCGCGGTGCATTATGGGAAACGTCCCATAATGCACAGCGCCGAAACGTCACGCGACGACGCGCGTTTCGCGTGTGAAAAAGAGAGGGGGAGGAGGAGAGGGTACGGATGAGGAGGAGAAGCGTACCCTCCCCTCAGTATCCTCCCCTCCTCCTCCTCAAGAGCTGTGCCCTAAATCGGCGTTGCAATAAGTTGTAAACGTCTTTCATTTTTTCTATGTGAAATCACTCATTTTCCCGAAATTTTAGGAATTGCGCGGAGTTGCCCGTTAAGAAATTCTAGATAATTAACCGACTTAATGTGACGATCCCCCCCCCTACCCTTCTCTTTATTATGTCACCCAGGCCACATAACTTATCTGTGAAGAAATCATAACTGCAACTTTCGTAACTATAAAAAAAAACTGTATTGTAAAAAAAAGAAAAGCACTAAAAATATACGTTTCAGATAAATAAAGAAACACGATGAGACTACAACACCGCATAGTTTATTTTACTCACTTCGGAGCTGAAAGGCCGAAAGGGAATGTTTCCGTTTTGTCTTACATTGATCCTCCTAGGCTAAGTGACACTTCCACGGAATTGAATTGCCTTCGATGGCTTGGACCGTTCAATGCATTTCATACCGCAAGGTGAAACAAAGTATAAACAGTACTTTTCAGAAATCAATAGTTCGCTGTTTTGGGAGCTTGCCCGACCTATCACAAGCTCGGTCAGGAAACATGGGAGCACATCATTCTAGGACATGCTTTCCTCGGGCTCCTTCTGGGCTGCTCTCAGCAAAGGGATGTAAATATTGATTTCAGCCGAATAACTGCAAACATTCTTGTATTCCCCTGAAGAATATAAGACGGGAAAATGTATTACCAATGAACACTAACTTGAACCTCAATACGTGTACTATTTATTACCTAGACCCGCCGTACGTTGCACAGGTTACTGTGAACCATGCTGGTAATATCCTAAATTTCTGCCTGTTGTATCGAACAACTGTAATATTTTACAATGTCGTAATAGCGCGGAACTGATAGCACAGATCTCCATTAAGGCTAGAAATCCCCTCAAAACCTTTTTAATTAAAAATAAAAATAAAAGTTGCACAGAATGTGTTTTGCACAAAGCACACGAAGTGAGTGGTTTGAGCTAGTATTTTCATCGTGCACCGCAGATGTTTGCCAGGGCTAGACCAAGCGAACGAGCGTGCCGCACAGGTGCCATAGCTGATTTGGCTCTTGCGCGATGCATGACCTCAATGAGGTGAGCGGTAACATAGAACGACGTCACACCGCTCTCACCGGCAAGTTTTGAAGGGAGCGCAATGCTGCACCAGTAGCTGTGCTATGAATCTCAGTGGCTATAGGATCTAACTATAACCGCACCGACCCAGGTTTGAGCCCCACTGGAAAGCTTAACACCAATCCAGCTTCCCCGTTCAACTTATCGGGGAAATTCAAGTTACGTGACCTGAATATCAACTCGATCAGTGTCATCGCCAAATTTAGAAAAAAACGGACATCACGTAACTTAAATGAAAATTCAGTGTCCCCGCTAAATTTAGCGGGCAAAACTAAATGTTACATGGCATAGAATAACTCAATTTCTTCGCTAAATTTAGCGAGGAAACATACATCACGTAACACACCAATGCTGTCACCCGTCCCTCCCCTTCCTTCCCCTCCCTTCCTTCCCATTCGTCCCCTTTCTAAGGTGTCCGCCCCATATGCCTCTTTTCCTCTCTATTCCCCATCCCTCTTGGCTTCGTTCCAACCTACCTCAAATTTCCTACCTCTCGCTCCCCTTCTCTGGTCACGTGAAGCATCAATTCAGTTTCCCCGCCAAATTTAGGAGGAAAATTTGCGTCACTTGACGCGCCAATTCCTTTCACCGTTCTTCTTTCTTCTCTTCCCTTTCCTAATTCCTCCCCTCTTCCTCCGCCAGTGCCCCTCTTCTCCTCCCCATTTGCTTCCATTCCTTCCCTCCCCTCCCTTCTCGCTTCCTCCCCATTTGTCTTCTATTCTCCTCCCCAGCCTCTTAAAGTGCCCTCCCTCCGTCCTCCCCCTTCCTGGTCACGTGACACACCAAATCATTTCCCCCAAAATTGATAAAAAATATGTTCTTCACTCTTATAACAACCGTTAAATATCTTCGAAACGATTGAAACGATCGCTCCTAATTACTGTATTTCATGCGTTACGGGACCTTGAAGATAAATGTCGCTGTCCATTTTTATTTAAACCATTAAACGAGAGCGTACCTGTTTGTTTAATCGCAAAAAACAAACAAAAAACAAAAAGGCTCGAGGTACGTCTAAGCACTTCTTATGAGTTGTGAATGCAAAAGCATGCAAGTCGCCCGTCCGCTTTCTTGTTTCGTCTGCTGCGCACTTTTCGTCGCCGGTCAGCGAGCGCGCTCTCCTGTGCGCGCTGACCTTGGACGCTCCCTGTCAACGGCGCCCTGACAGACACGCGGCGCCATGGGGTGAGCGGTCGTTGAAACTGACGCGCGCAACGGCCAATGGGAGCCTCGTCGACGCGCGCCGGCCAATGTGACCGAAGCCTGAAATCTCTCAGCTTTACTTCGCTCCTTTAGGATCGGGGAAACTATACCTGTTTACACCTCAAGAACCGAAGTAAAACAAGTCCGGCTCCTCAAGGAGCATTACTAATTTCCCACTTCATGTGGATAATTAAGGCATATGTAGGTGAATTTTAGATTAGATATATGTTATCTTATCAGGGCGCACACGTTCCAAACGCCAAAAGCATCTTTTTCCTCCGACAACCAAATCTCGCAAGAACTACATCGCGTCGCGTATGAACAATGCGCAAAACTTGCTTTTTTCTTGAGGTGAAAACGGGTATAGGTGCCGTTGCCGAGGCTTTTCGCGTGGTTTCATATCTGGGAGCTGGCTTCCCTTGGAGAAAGGATTTAAGGTGCCGTTTTCGAGCTTCAAACTGATTACGTCGGTTCACTCCATGGGACAGATAATGCTTTCGCATTAATAAAAGGTTTGGTGCTGTGTTTCCCAGCTGTTGAGGAAAGCACAGTTTATTTTACTTTACGGTTATAGCAGAGTACTTGCTGAGCGTAGCGAGACTTGTTGTTGGGTAAGGTTGATTCATGGTGCTGGTTAATCTTCTATGAGCTGTGGGAACCATGGGGTTCCCTATATGCCTCTCTAGGCCTAGCGTCAAGCAGGCCGTGGGAGTCGTTGTCACCAATGGCGGCCGCCACCCCGATACGAGGAACCCAGGCCGTATTCGCCGATTTGAACGGCACTCCCTCGCCCACGTAGGGTGAACGTGCCGCCGGCGCACTTTTGGGAGTGATAGGGGACGCGACCTGTTTTCGGGTGGCCTACCGCCCTCCCTGGGCGCGTCCATATTCCCGCATGCTACATAAGCCGGCCGCGAAGGAGGGCCGGGGGCTCTCGTCGGTGGAGCCCCTGGCCCTACGGAGCTTGGTTTTTCTTTGTGGGCCTCCAACTTCCCGTGAATCTGTCTGCTGCGGCAGCGCGGGAAACCGACCTGGTGACACTGGCAATTGAGCCAGCGCCCAGACTTTGCCTGTCTAATAGCAAAGCGTGTTGGCATTTGAGTCAATAAACACGTGGAAAACGGACTCACTGTGTTGGTGTTGTCTCCTGTTCACCGCTGCCCAAAAAGGCAGCCAATGAACGGACCCGGCCGTAGCCGCGCAAAGAGCGGACTACGGGGTGGGTATTTACCTCAATGTGGACTTTGGGTTAGAGTTAGCAAACCCACAGAGCAAATAGAGAGGACGAACAGGAGCTAGTGAACAGTGACATGCACTCGTTCTTGTCTATTCTATCGTTTTCGTCATCTGTGTTTGTGCATTCAAGCTTACTCAGTGCTACGTGCGCTTTTATATTGTCACGAATGAAGGTGACGAGAAAACGAACGGTGAAATGAAAAATAAAGGTTTAATAGGCAAACTTGTGCCAAACGAAATAAATAAAGAAAGAGCATCGAGGCAGCAGAAAAGCGGGTGGCGATTCGGTGGCGTAACCGAGAGCGAGAGCGAGAATGACTCGACAAGGTCGTGGGCAGCTGCTTATCTACAGTGCGTCACTATCTCGAAAGTTCGGCAAAGAAGGTTCAAGCGTCTCGCGCTTGGGGCGAGGATGAACTGGCGCTTTCTAGAATAAGATAGCAGGACGAAAGTTACGTCCGGTGAAAGAATGAACGCGAACATTGTAGAAGTCCGTGACCGAGCGTTGCTTTACACGATTATAAATATATACGGAGTATTTTGTTTTGCCGGTAACAAACGGCAAGCGCTAAATATCGTGGGCAGCCGGACGGCCTTCATGTTTTTTTATTTTTTCTATGTCGCAGTCAATGTTCGCTGTGGGAAGCGAACCAGGTTTCATCAACGTGACCCAGTTTCAAGAACTTTCGGACGATACATTCAAACCTCACGTTCCCACTGACAGCGAGAAAGAGGTTGTGGTGGTACTGTACACCTCTGGATCGACGGGTCTCCCGAAAGGCGTGGAAATATCGCACCGGAGCTATTGTGCCTCTTTTCACGCATTCAGGTCTGATAGAAAGAAAATAAGCTTCACTGTTAGAAAAAAGAAAAAAAGTTGATGTTGTGCAATGCCGGAGGTAGCTTATGTTCCTTTTTCTAAGTAAACGCACATTACATTATTGGCGTTCACATCACCACGTTCGCCCTATGACCAGAAAGATCTCAAATGGAGACAAATTCAGTGCGGAATTTATTCTGTCTAGAGGAAAAGGAAAGTGCATTTCATTACGCTTCTGATACACTGCGCTCTAAAAAATATCAGAGCATGAAAGGTTCTTGACTGCCTAAGACGTCTTTCAGCTCGTGAAAAACGGTTTCGCGTGAAGCATCATGGTCCCCATGCGCACTAGAAAGGCAACTGGGCGATGAGGAACCCTTTCGCATAAAGTAAAGAGTTTAAAATAGCCCCTTATAGGTTTTTCACGAAGAACCCTTTTAGAGAGTACTTAAAATATATTTTTAGAATGCAACATATGGGCAAGCCGAAGAACGCCTAAGGGTTTTTTGACGAGTAGATTCTTTTTTAAAGTGTGGTCTACTAGCTTATTTTAGCTTGAAGCCGCTACAACCGCTATTGTGTTCTTTTACATGACGAAAAACTAAGAAACAATAAATTCCATAAGATGCAAACAGGAATGATTGAAAATAGACCACGTTGTGCTTAAGGTATCGCATCACGTTGTGATCGCCAGAAAGGGGGTGATTTTTTTATTTTAGCAATGGACCAAACAAGCCCCTACTGTTCATATATGTCCTTAATTTAACCGTTTATAAACGGAGTAAGGAAAAAGTATATATAGTAAAACATTATTAGATGGTCGTCTTGTTAGCCATTTTTATCTGATTCTTATTCCCTTTCATTATTTTTCATATCTTATCTAATATATTTATTGATCGTTCTTAGATCTATTCTTTTTGTTCGTTTTTTTACATTCCAGGGCTCTTGAAATTTGCAATGAAGATGATGTTTACCTCGCCTGGAATCCCTTGACCCACGTGTCGGGGTTTGCACTGGGCTTGTTTTGTATGTTCATAGGCGCGAAGATCGTAATCATCGAACCCTTAATCTCATGCAAAGATTTTCTGCAAGCACTCAAAACGTTTCGGGTGAGAAACTTTATTCAAAATTATTGATCAAGATAATTGCGGAAAACAATTGGACGGCCCGAGAACGCGTGAATTATTTACGGAGCTTGCCCGTTGCGGCTGACTTACATTTCAAACATCTAATCAAATTGATCTCCCCATCACGCCTGAAGCTTCCAGCCGGTTTTTTTCTGGGGTGTCTACAAAATTACTGAGAGCGTTAGAAATGCCGGAGTGTGTCTTCTTATGTTGACCATTTTTGCCTCGTGACTCGTTTTTTGGTGTTCTTTCCAGCAGACGTTGAAATCTGACTGGTTGTGGGGCGATACGTATCGAAGTCACTTTAATATTTAAAAGGGTACATGTTTACTAGCGCGCGGTTCGAAATTCACGAACACGAATTTTCTCTAGACAAGAGTGACTACCTGAAGAGGGATCGCTCATTTTACCAATTTAAATATCGTTCCAGTTTTCACAAATATCAGAGTGCAAGTGGACAAAACTTAACTTACATCTTCGGTCTCTTTTTTTTACAGGAAATATAAGGTCCGATTGGACGTTTCTTAGGTGCTACAGTTACTGAGTTAGCTTAGAAATTGTTTCAAGACGTGGACAAATAAAATACTAACCTTTTTTTTTACGTGCCAGAATCTTTTGTTCTGTAAAACCTCTTATAGTTCGCGAGCCCTTAATGTTCGCGAATTTCGCGAATCGAAAAGTTCGCGAAATTTAAAGGCACGTAAAAGTTTCGGTCCTTAGGAGTTTCAATGCAGGCGTCTGGAATTCGTGAAATTCTACTGGATGTATCTAGGAGCAGCCAGGCTCTTTAAATCGACCGCTAAGTTCGGTTTCTTAACCTATCGCGTTCCGATTTTGTACAGCGTTAGCCACAGGTGGTGCATTTTTTCTATAAAATTCGCAAAGAGCGAGTTTACCTGAGGAAAAAAGAAAAAAAAGAAAAAGGCTTAGCTCCTATGAAAAACGCAGCGAAGCCACCGGTCTTCAAACCATAGGGCGCCCTATGGTTTGAAGACCGGTGCCTTCGCTGCGTTTTCCATAGGAGCTAAGACTTTTTCGTTTTTTACTTTTTCCTCAGGTAAGCTCGCTCTTTGCGAATTTTATGGAAAAAATGCACTACCTGTGGCCAACACTGTACAAAATCGGAACGCGATAGGTTAAGAAACCGAATTTTGCGGTCGATTTAAAGAGCCTGACCGCTCTTTGATACACCCAGTATGACCGCGATTATCTCCTCTGACCGATTCGGTAAAAATAGTGGGCCACGAAAATAAAGGGTTTTACAGTATATTCAATGTGTTTAAACAAATAACCCTTTAATTAAAATATTTTATCCGCCACTTGATACGTAAATGTTTAGCATTATAGTCGTTTTACTGGCCAAACCTTCTAGAGCGCAGTGTCCCGTTTTGGACGCAGGAAAAGCGAACATCTTGTGTCAAGTATTCATACAAGAAAAAAACGTTAATATTTTGTTTTCATTTCGCAGATATCACTTTTTCTTGGAATTCCTGTCAGGATGCAGGAAATTGTCAACGAAGCCAGAAGGAATAATGAGGTTGCATTGCGTGTAGAAAAAATAATCCTAGCCGGAACGGTGATTACGAAGTCGCTCGCAAGGAGCATTTGCGAAATGTTTGGCGTGGAGTCCCTGATCAATTATTACGGCATGACTGAAACGTTTTGTCTCCTGAGCGCCTCGCCTTTAGGTGAAGTCACCTTTGACAACAGTGGCGTGCCAGTGGCCGGGACCAAAATCAAGGTATGCCTAACAATGCATACGAGGTGTGACAATTTAATTACTTTAATAACTTTGCGAAATCAAACTTAATTTGCCTGCCTGCGCACTTAAAGAAACATTGTCGCATTTACATTCAAGAAAATGCGGATTATACATGTTTAGAAGTTCTAATTTCTCACTTTCCGAACTATCTACAGGCGCGGACAACACGATGATTTGTTTGTTCAAGATCGTTCAGTGTGATAAGACTTAACGGAATTTGTGAAACCCAGAGTATGTTAAAGGGCAACTACGGTCGAAAACTAAACCAAAATAAAGGACTTGTATCGCTTTAGTGGCACGAAATATGATCGCCGCCGAAATATTACGTCAAAGTGAAGCCGCGTACTCAACTAAAACTGCTTTTAAAAATGCGACCAGATGCTCTTTAGCAAGTTGCAAGCGGTTTAGGTTTTAGTCAAGCAACACTGGGAGACACGTACCGCAGCACCAAGGTGATGTCAAGTCGTCGCCGCACCAGCTGATATCAATGTTGCCACCTCTCTATTTTCAGTTTTTTCTTAGACACTCGAAACCAAAGTTTGAGCCGTGATATTTATAAAATTACTCACTCAATATCGAAAAACAAATTATACCTTGTAATTCAAGGACACTGACTCAGCTGAAAATAGTCCGAACCGAATAACCGAAATTCGAATATATTGACCGAAGTTGCCTTTTAATGA
>JAZHYW010044710.1:0-11297 GCA_037355805.1 Ixodes ricinus | reverse complement strand
CCCCCCTTCCCGCTTGCGCGTAGCCCGCCTCGACTCCCCCCCTCACCCGCTCTCGTGGCCTGCCGCGCGACACCATCTTGAGCGCTGCACCCGGGGCCGTCCGCCCCCCCTTGTGACGCCACTGTTGTGTCTGCACATAAATCTGCAGCCAACATCATATTTCTTTCTACTCCGCAGAAGCTCTTCTCCGTGGGAAAAGCGCCAGGATTCATCGACGTCCTAGAATTTCAAAGTTTTCGAGTCTTTCAAGACCTACGTGCCTGCTGCTACAGAGAAAGAGGATTTTGTATTGCTTCATACTTCGGAACTACAGGTCTACCAAAAGCAGTAGAAATATCGCACAAATCTTACGTTTCGGCTTTTGTGCTGCAAGGTGATCTAGAATGCTGTTTTCCTGTAATGGTGGAAGTAAGCAGTTGGCGATTTATAAAATTATTTTATACTATTTTATAAATATTTAAATTGAGAAACTTACCAAGATCAATTTAAATGTCAAAGGCATTATTTAAGTTTCTAACTTTCTTAAATTTCATGGCATCTCATTAATGCTGAAGGCCGAACGTTTGCACCGTGGTTACATTTTCCGCCGTCCCGTGCTGGAAATGGCACGGCGGTGATGATCTTGTTTTGGTGATCACATAAAATAGGTTTATTTTGAGAAAGGCAAAAAATACTTTCAGAAAACAAACAATCTCTAATCAAGACTGCAAAAATGGATTCCCTTAATCAGAAGTCCAATCAACAAAAAACACCGCTTCCCTAAAAAAAAAAAATAAAAAATTCCTTTTACATTAAGTCGAAAACATTTTAATACTTTTCAGATGTCATTCGGTGCTTTCTTTAACGTAATTAGCTTGATTTCACTTACATCATGGACAAAGAAATAACCAAGATGTGTCTTCTACTCGTGATACCGCACTGTGCAATTGTAGGACAGCGAAACGACAGGTATTTTATGAAACCAGTTCAAGCAGTCTGTTTGTCGACCTGAGGGATGCAAGAATGACAAGCGTCCCTAACATAAGAAAGAGGCAGAATGGCGGAAGACATTTTCGTTGATCAAAACAACAATTATTAACAATAAATCTCGAATGTCTACTCTGCAGAAATGCTCTTGAGAAGGCCAACCACTGCAATCTACAAGAGATTTTGGCGAATAATGGAGCTTAAAATGTTTCGACTTCAAAGAAAACTCTGTGAGTCTGAGACGGAGTCTGGTGGAACGTCATGTTCGCTCATGGCCGGCAGACTGGTGTTTTTGAGGTCTCATCATATTTCTAGCCTCCTCATTCGCCGAGGTTGCTCATTATATTGCAGATTTGCCTCATGCAGGTGTTTTACGTGGAAGTATACACTCTAAAAAGGGGTCTTTTGTCCTATATAATGCACCCCCGAAATTGTATTTCGACGTACAGAGCACCATAGTCGAACAGACGGCCCCAGATTTTACGAGGGCATAATAACGTTGCGATATAACATTAAACCGCTAAAGGATGTGACAAAGACCATAGAAAAAAACACTAAGGTTTAGCAGTAGGGCCAAGAAAACCCTGATAATTTTTTATAATCAGTAAGAGGTACATTCCTTTTTTAATAGGTTGTACCACATGGCTATCAAGCCTCTCGTGTAAGTTGAAACCGTCGGTTCGAAGCCAGTGCGCTATACGTCAACTGAAGTTTCGGAGTGTCTTAAATGGGACATAGGGTGTCTGAATACACCCTTCTTTTCTGAGTGTAGTCACTCCGGTTGCTCCAAAGGGTAACATTCCGTTTATCTCTGTTGCATTATAACCATAACACAGAGCTGCCGGACTTTTCACCGAAGACGACGTCGTGCTTGCCTGGAACCCTATCACTCACATCTCCGGGATCTTCGTAGATATAATCAGCCTGTGCCTGGGAGCGAGGATAATAGTGACAGATCCTCTCATCTCGAACAAAGACTTCATGAATGTTATCAAGACACACCAAGTAAGAAACCTAACCAGCTATCTAAGGCCAATATTTTTTTAATACGAATAAAATAATCCAGAAATATTAATTTCGAAACGAGCAAAGCACCGAAAACACGCATATTTTAGAACAGAAACTTGAACCGGTCGTTGCGAGAATGTAAATAATCCGAGCGACTCTAATCACTCCCGCCTTTTTTGACGTCACATGCTTTCCCCTGATGCCTTCAAAGTTGAAACACGCTAACAATATTGGCAGCTTTAAGGGTGAAAATAGGCTTGTGTAACATTTTAGGAGTTAAGGCCCTAAGGGCGTTGCTTTAACACCCTAATGTATGTTAGGCCAACACCTAAAAGTTCCGGTTAACTCCATGAAGTAATGTGTTTGACATTTTATCAGTGCCCCACATATCGATACAGCAACCAGTTAATAAGCAAAATACATAGGATACAGGAGATCCATGCACAAAAAAAGCTCTAACAAACAAATCCAAAGAACAGCACCCGACGAGAACGGAATCACGACTCCATTGACCGCTTCACCGCTTTATACTATGCATGACATTTGAAACATACTCATTTACACGTGACTGCTTTCGCAATTTTTAAAGCTACAAGCTTGTTCATTGTAACTGTCAATATTTCACGCAAAGTGTACAATCTCGCCGTTCAAGGATTGTATGGCTAAGTTAAAAACATTACTAAGGGCTATAATTATTTAATATCACCCCAAAGCCAACTCCACTAAACCCATTGAAGCGGACCTCCCTCCACACGCTTTGGCCTCCCCCCTCCCCCCCCCCTGCACACGCAAACACAGAACCGCGTAACACTTTGTTCTACGACCTTTTGATGCGGAGAGCACGTCATCTGCTTCTTGCGCAGAAGTTGCGGTGACGTCAGAACGACGCTGAGCCTTGATTGGCTTTGACTGAAAGGATAGCGTGTAGAGCTTAATGCTAGATGCCTTGAGGTCTACCCACTATTTTGTAGAGAGCAGCTCTAAGGCACCCGTTTCCGGCTTGAGCAGCGACGCCGTCGGCATCGGCGTAACCGCGCGTTGCATTGTGGGACGTTTCCCATAATAACGTCACACGTGACGTCGCGAGGGCGAAATTATCCCGCAAAATTTGGTGGGAAATGCTTCCGCTAAATTTAGCGGAAAAATTTTGCCCTCGTGACGTCACATGTGACGTCAAACGTGACGCAACCGAACCCGGAAAAATTTTCCCGCTAACTTTAGCGGGAAAAAGTTTCTGGTAAATTTTCCTGGAGAAATTTTCCCGCTAAATTTAGGGGAAAAATTTCCCTGCTGTATTTTCGCGGAGCAATTCTATCCTTGTAAAGTCACGAGTGACGTCACATGGCGTCACACGTGACCCTCCCTCCCTACCCTCCTCCTCTTCCCAAGAGCTGCGCTCTAATTCGGCATTACAGAAAATTGTAAACGTCTTTCATGTTTTTCGATCAGCCAATAAGAGATCGGCGTTCTGACATCATCACCAAACCCCTGTGCAAGAAGCAGACGAACTTGCGCTCTGTATAATTTTCAGACGATGAAGGGCGTCTCACTCAGCACCACCCCGCATCATAACTATAAAAGGTTTGCTCTGGAAATAAGGGCCCTGAAAAATGTGTAACCATAAGTAGAAATTTCGGAAATAAAATTTTCCCTTTCTAAAGGGTGTGAACACATTAGCTATGTACCAAACTCTGGCGCATCCCACTTAAAGTAGTTCATTCTGAGATGTCAGTGGCTCTTTTAATGGCAAAAAATAAATCATTCGGCAATGTCATTTTTTCTAAAAACAATGAAATAAAAAGAGAGACAAATGATTCTTCGTTTCAAATACTTTGTTTCAGCTTATGTAATGACGCAGCCGAGGTTACGAGCTAAAGGGACCAATCAAGCAGCATCAAAAGAGCACAAGTCACTGGGACTTTTCTGGTTATGATTGCTTCAGCGATAATAGAAAACGCACAGAAATATAACGAACACCATGAGGGTGCGATTCTGACGATGTCTGATTGGTCCCATCAACTTGTAGCGTCAGCTGCGTCTGGACCTAAGGTTAACTGAAGTATAGCTGACTCTCCTTTTTAGTTGTCCTAATTATGAACTGGCAGGTAAAAGTTACAAGAGTGCATTTGGGCTCACCAATCTGCGTAGCGAAAATGCATTAGAAATGGTGCCGTCTATGAGTAAAACCGAAATATCTTTACCTTCTGATTCGTAGAATGCGTTCAAAGATGTCTGTTCTCTGCATCTCCGCACCGTCTCTGTTCAGCACTTTATCAAACATGTAAAGTTAGAGAAAGCGTTTGATTCTATTTTCTAGAGTGACTATCTATATTTATAAATTTTGAGAAAAAAATACAAAAAAAAAACACATCAGGCGCCGGATGCATAGAGGAATTTGTCAAATAAAATACATAAAAAACCTGCCAAGTGTGAAGACGGAGCTAAGCGAAAGTTTCCTTTTCATTTCAGGTATCCGTGTTCCTAGGTATTCCTGAGCGGATGCGCGAGATTGTCAACGATTCCAAAATGGATAGCCATCCAACAGTCGGTATTCAAAGATCATTGTTGCAGGGACGAAAATATCAAAAACGCTTGGAACGGATACTTGCAAGTTGTTTGGCGTGAAATCCTTTATCAACTTTTTACGGCTTGACGGAAACTTTCGGTTTTGTAAGCTGCACGCCTGTAGGGAAAATATCCCTGGACAACGCCGGCTTTCCTTGTGCAGGCACCAAAGTAAAAAGTATGTCTGATCAAACGAATTATTTTTACTACTAGACTGTTGTACCACCACATTTAAGAGACTGTATCCTTCAAAGCGCATGCTCTGAAGAGAGACATTTTAACGCATTTATAGTCACCCAGGGACATATTTCTGATAAAATTAAACCTATAAAAATTGTAGTTAAAACATATAAAGCTCAGCTCGTTTTTTTTTTGCCAGTGCTGACACGTGGGTATGCAGAAGATATATTAACGAATACAAAATATCACCTTAATCAAGACAACCGGTATGACTTTTGAATACCAGTTAAAAATGTTTTAGGTGCTTGACTTTTCCCGTGAAATATTGCCATTTTTAGTGAACCTTTTTGTTTTAATATTTCTGGTGCTGGTTGAACGAAACCTGGTGAACCTTCAAGTTGCCTTAAAGGGATACTTCAACGAAATTTGAAATATACCCGTCGTGTTCAAAAATAGGTTGAATATGATCCACAATATCCGTAAATGACAATGGAACGTTTGTATTTTGAGCATGGTGGCTGTATTTTTCGTTATAAACGGCCCACTGTGGCAAGCGCTCGGAGAACAGCCAGCGGAGACCACGTAACATCCAACGCAATCGTGACGTAGTTCGTCTCGGGACGAGCAAAGCTACGGCGAGGCTGACGTCGAGAGGATGGCCTAGTCGTTCCAGCCACCGAAGCGGCTGCTTTTGTACGAATTTTGAGTGACGGGTTAATCTTCTATAATCTTGTAGAGGGACAATAGCGACTTCTGGGTCACACAAAGGGATTCTCGGGAAGAGGGGAGTTCCTCCTTCCCCTCTTCTCTCGTCGTGGCCGGAGGCGAGACAGTTACCGTCACTACCTCTCAAGGTTCCTAGACGGGTATTAAAAACGAGGCGTTAGCGACATCCACCAGGTGCTCTTTGCTAATCGTTTAATTCGTTTTAAAATTCCTTTTCGTGACTTTTTGAACAAGATATTGGTGTGTTCGATGTGATACTGCTCCTTTGAACACATATAGACCAAAAAATAAGCGCCGAAATTTCGTTGTGCGCATCCCTTTAAAACACACCAACCGATAGCATGACCAATGATAGACTTCTTTCTCTAAGAAAAGGTTGAGTGTTTATTTTTGTCCCCAGACTCTCAATCTGTCACACTGAATCGTAATCTGAATTGCCTTAAAGGGGCGCTAAACGACGTGCTACGCTTGAAAATGTAATATAATCTTCTGGAAGCTTGAGGGTTTTATGGCTTCCATTTTTGGTCATTCACCCGCAAAATGAATTTGTAGTATTAAATTGCACATCGTCTTTTTGTGTAAAATGTTGGACAAAATGATCCTTAAAAATTGTGCTTTGATGTTTTATTTTTAGCCTCACTGCCTCACGTGCTTTTTGAACTCTCTAAACAGACACAATAAGTGAAAACCTTTTTTCCGCATTTTTACATGTCATTCCCGTTCTATGAACAAATGCATCTGTTTGAAAATTAAAACAGCGCAAAGGACGATGAACCAGATGAAGAATGACACAGACACAGGGTTGACTCACAACTAAATTTCCTTGATCTAAACAGCGCTATATGCGTCAGCGCAGTCAAGAAAAAGGCTTGTTCTTGACTGCGCTGATATATATAGCGCTGTTACGAAAAAAATTGTTATGAGTCAGCGCTGTGTCCTTGTCTTTCTTCATCTGGTCCCACGTCCTTTGTGCTGATTTAATTCTCAAATAGGTCATACCAACCAGCCCAAGCCTCAACTTTAGCGGGTGTATCTCATAAATACCAATTTTTTGTTGTTTAATTATAAATATTAGACTAAAACCACGTGTCGAATTTTTGTAATGTTTTGATGCTGCAGACGTCTTAAATACGCTCTATTATAAATGACTTTCTTCTGTCATATAATCTAAATTGAAGTAACGATAAAACATCTTGAATGCACATTCTAGATAATCGACCTCACCACTGGAGAGCCTCTTGGCCCCTATCAAAATGGAGAGATTGTGGTTCAGAGCAAAAACGTTATGAAGGGCTACTATGGCCACTTGGAAGCTACTCGAGATGCCTTGAGCAGTGATGGCTGGCTGCGTTCTGGTGAGATTGTTGTCGTATTTTGCATTATAAATATTTTAAAAACAATCCAGGCTCATTTGGCACTTCCTTTTACGCCTGAATGCGTGATGGGAGCTGCTTTTGATTTCGTAAAGGCTACCCTGGTAGCACGCTTGAGAAACAGCTATTTTGGCACAAGCTTCGCAATCTTCTGGGCCTAGCATGAAGCTAATACGATTTGGCTCCAAGGTGTACAGTTGGGGCTAAAATAACTTTTTTTGGTGTTTCTATGTATTTTCATTGGCTTGCTGCATAATTGCTGAAGCACCGTACTTGAGCCAATGATAACAGGTATGAACCAAATAACCAGCAGTGAAACCTAAATCGGACATGTGTTTGGGAATTTGGGCCCAAAGTTACCACATGAAAACCGAACGACCAGAAGTGAAGACTAACACTGGCACTTGCCATTTAGGCCCAGAGAAGCCAGATGGCAGTCAAACTAGCAGCACTGAAGCCTAACTTCGGCGTTTGTTTGGGAGAATTAACTCTTGTTAAAAAAGGTTACGTTTGGTTCTATCTTGAATTCTTTGGACTTTTAAGGCCCTATTTGCCCAGACAAGAAACAACCAAAACAATTTTGGGTCAAAATAATTGTGCCCATGGGCATGTCTATGTGAACCTTTGTTAATGGAAGGGTGCACATAGAAACGTACGTTATTATTGCTAACTTTTCTGCTTCCAGTCTCTGTCATCTTAATATTTCGGAAAATAGCCGAAGTGTAATATGGCGACATAAAAAATGTCATCGCAGTGCGCTCATAGATTCTTACAGATATAATGGAGATTGGCTAAGCGATATTGCGATACGAGTGGGTGTTTTGTGACTGTTGAATATATACGCATTGTTTGTAGCTAAATTAGGAGTGCTGAATATTTTGAAACGCTTTGTCGAACTATAAACTATACTACTGGTTGGAGCTGAGCTAGTTGGTTCATATTCTTGGGTGGTGCCAGCTGAACACTAATAAACAAAAAAATGGACAAAAAACACAGAAATGTCTATTTCTCTGTTTATTAGCGTTCGACTCGGCAGCACCAAGAATTTAAATTATGAAATAGCGGGAAACGTTTTCACTGTTTATAATGCAGTATGCAAAGGTGCAAGCGAGCTGGACAAGAATAACGATAACAATTCCTGGAGAAGGGAAACAAGGGGAAAAGGGACAAACACAAAACATAAGTGTGTGGAGATTTGTGTATGTCCTTTGTCCCTCTTCTTCCCCTTCTTCAGGGATTACTATCGTCGTTTTCATTTCTTGACTTTTTTGATGACATGCAAGCTTCCTAGGTGATTTCCATTTGCTATTTCTTATCATGGGTGATGTAAACGTTAATACTACATATGAGGAGTCAGCGGCGAGGCGGTGTCTACAACCTGCTATTCTCTTACAACTGTATCAACGCGATAACACGGCCAACTAAAGTAACCACAAGTGCAACATCAGTTGATGTTTGTGTTACAGATATAAACTCTGATAGTATGCCAGGCGTAACAACACATGACATCAGTGATCACTATGCCCATTTTCTGGTTGACAAGTATCTAAATTGCTTCTAAAAGCCGCAAGAAAGAGAGGCACGTGTGCAGTAGAATAAATGAGGAGTAATTGATAAAATTAATAAATTTGTTGCACAAAAGGACTGGAACGACGTTTTTGGAGAGATAAACTTGAATCTAGCTTACGATGCATTTTCCACTACGCTTCAACTGTGCTACAAGCCTGCATTTCCGCTAGTTTCATCTAATGTCAGAAACTAAAAAATAAGAAAACCACGAATAAATGATACATTATTAAAAAATAGTTGAAAAAAATCGGATGTATTATACTTTTAATGAATGTTGTGGCCGAAATGCTCCAACCAATTTGAAGTCAATAAAACTATGACGAATGCAAGTCTTTAAAAGGCAAAACGAAAAGATCATCTGCAAAAGTTTTCAAATATATATAATGACCCAAGGAAGGTGTGGAAAACAGTTAACAGTCTAACTGTAGAGCAAATATGCACAGCAAAGTGGAGGCCATATTTAGGTAACAAAAGGCTGACTGGCCAGGAGCTTGTAGAGACAATGAACACCTACTTTATAACTGTACTCTCTTAAAAATGACTGCACGTCTACTTACGCGCAAAACACTCAACCAGTCAATCTCTGCGATCTACGACATCAGCCCAGCAAATGATGAGGTGGAACATCTGTCTAGACCGCGAAATTAAGTCCTAGCTGTGACAATGCGGCGCTTTGTATTTCGCAATGCTTCAGCGCAGACTTCATTTTTAGGTCTAAACGGATGTTCCTCCTCATCAACTGCTGAGCTGATTTCGTAGATTGCAGAGATTGGCTCTTTGAGTGTTTTGCGGGTAAGTAGACGCGCCGGCATTTTCATAGTGTAGGGTCATATACAGAATAAATAAAAAGGTGCCGGAATCCAAAGCTACTCACTGCCAAGCGTCGCCCTTAGCTTCCATTATGTTATTTCAAACGAACTCCATATGAAGTTGATATAATAATCTGACACAAAAAACAAATGCTGCAGCTGGATTTGATAGGTATGAGCGCTCTTCATATCAAGTATGTTTCCATGCTAAGCCCCATTATTTCACATTTAATTAGCAAGATGTTATTATGCCAGTATTTCTTACCAACTCAAAATTGCCAGAGTAAGTCTGATTCATAAATGCGGGGACATGACTAATTCTGCAAAACTACAGGCCAATATGTTTTACCAATTTTGTCCATACTATTTGAGGGTGCAGTCTCAGCAGGCTAGAAAACTATTTTTCAAAGCATGCTATAATCACCGAAAAACTGTTTGGTTTTAAGAAAATAGGTCGGCTGAGCAAGGGCTTCTTCATATAAAGCATAAAATTATAGACAATATAGACAACAAGTTGTATACACTGGGAATATTCTTTGACCTTATAAAGGCATTCGATTCTGTACAACATGATATATTTGATTGGGAATATTCGAGCGCTGTGGTATACGTCCGGCCGGTCTGCAATTAATAAAAAAAATATATAGAAAATCAATATCAATATTTAATGGTTGAAAAAGTATCGCCAAACAAGCTGCTAATCAAAGAGAATAACGAAACTATTCCCCGAAAATAATCTCATGAGGACAAACACAGCTAGGCGACTGGTGTGTTTGTCCTTTGTCCCCCTTGTTCCCTATCTCCAGAGATTATTTTCGTTATTTTTGGCCAGCTCGCCTGCACCTCTGCATTATCATAATCAAAACAGGGGTCCCCCAATGCGCCATTATGGACCCGTTGTTATTCCTAATATACGTTAATGATATAGTAAATATTCTAAATTCACCAGACATAGTAATGTTTGCAGACGATACGAATGAATTTTTCAGTGGAAAAAGTACACAACTTCTCGAATAAATGGCCAATTGTAATTTGGCGAATGTTTCCGAGTGGCTAGAAATAAATTAACTACAACTCAATTCACCTAAAAGCAAATATGTTATATTCAGGCCAGCGAACAAAGGGGACGATAACATGACTGTGATTACATTCAACGATACCACCTTAAAACAAGTAACACAACAAAACTTTCTCGGTGTTTGGCTTCACGAGGAGCTCAAGTGGAACACGCACGTTACACATCTGAAAACAAAACTATCAACAGCAGTCGAATACATGTATATAATTACAAACATAATACCGCTTTGGTTGATGAAGTACATTTATCACTCGCTATCTTACTCACCTCTTTTATATGGTATTTTAGTCTGTGGCATCTACGACAATTGTAAATATAACCATCTCGTAGTGCTGCAAAAATAAAGTGGTTCATATGTACGTGGAATACCACGGAAACGTACATGACTTTCACTGCGAACCACATTACACTATACATAACAATCCAAAACCACATCAGATGTATAATTTTCAACTGGCACAATACCAGCACAAGAATCAGCTTTATAAAAATGTGAAAACATTCAAGACGGGAGAGATTACTGTTTCCAACAAACTAAACGGAAGACGGCCGCAGGAATTGGTAACTAGATTATGGTAATCAAAAAGTAAGAATATCAACTTAACCGGTATTTTTACTATTTTGGATGATGAATGTATATCAGAATTCTCTCCTAGATATACAATAGATCTCAAAGATTTTTTTAGTAATGTGCTACATTACGTTTCATATTTAATGTGTCTTGATTTTTTCTCTACACGTATTTGTTTATTTGTACCTGTAACAGCGACAAACCTTTCATTCTGCTATCTTAGAAATGGGCCTCCGGGATGTGTTATCGCTTGTTAAAAATTCCGGTTTCAGTCTGTAGATGCTTACTAGTGTTCTTATTTGTTTCGAAATTGCTTGTGCCTTTCAAACGTGTTTTTTGTACTCGCTCGAATGTTAGTTGCTACGCACTATTAGTGATTTTATTTCTATTTTTTTATTATACTAATGCACATGTGTATATACAACTTGTTTCCTTGGTTGTTTATGTATTAT
>JAZHYW010044709.1:0-135111 GCA_037355805.1 Ixodes ricinus | reverse complement strand
TACAGAGAACTGTAAACGACTGTCATTTTTTTTTATTATAACTCTCTGAAATGCTATAGTCCGGAGCTGGGGCGATATCCCCCCCCTTATGCGCTTTGCGCCCCTTATTTTGACGCCACTTTGGGAGGGGGGGTGAATCGCCCCGCTCCCATTCTCTGTTTCGATGACCCTGCTTAAAGGTGACGAGAAACAGCACAGCGTGCAATTTTCGAAATTATGGTGCTACAGATTCTGGAATTAAAATGGGGCGCGTTCCATGAAATTACGAGCGGCCATGACAGACTTTCAATCGAAGGCTCGTGCCAGGAGCTCGTTGTGTGCAGGCGCGTTAAGTGACGTCCTTTTATAGTTTATAACTTTGACGCCAGGGTCAGGATTATCAGTTGTGAACGACAAATTTGATGGTGCGTGTTCAAGTCGACGCTGAAAAGTTTGGTTGTGTACGATGAAAGCTTGGTGTCCTCGCGTTCTCGAAACGTCAACTTCAATATTGACAAACTGGCATTACTCTTATTTCGGTTGATGAACGCAGAATTAATCCCAGTTTGGCTAATCTTTGAAAGTCTATCATAAAATGATTTTATCTCCCACTGATGGGGGACAACTGCCCGGAAGCGGAAATCCGTCCAAAGGTGGACAATGCTACTCGGCTGGTTGTGACCTAGCCACGTCGGGCTCAACGAGGTAGAGGGGCTTAGAGCGATAAACCGGGGTTCCGGTCTGCACTCGAAAGTGACCCCCATAAGGCGGCTGCCATTGTACGCAAATGTGACCACTCGTCACATGACCAAACCAAATACGTGACGTCACAGGAAAGATGGCAGCGCCCATGCAGCGGCTGGTCCCAGCTGGGCCGGAGCTTGTCGGATGCGTTGTTTGTTGTCGTTCGTGTCGGCGAGTTGATTTCAGACGCGGAAGCCGTCATATGAGGCCGGTCGAAAGCGACTTCAGAGTTCAGCGTGGTGTCTGACGTAGGTATAACGTGAACAGAAGGAGGAACGGTGTGCATTTCGCTGGTGACCGACGGGGATATTGCCACGAAAGAGACAATCTGCCCTACGTTGCTCGGACCTCGGATTGATTCGGATACCGCAAGTAAATTTTAAGGCGACGTTTCTGTGCTCTCGTTGACCATCGGAATCTTCGAGGTCTGCAGTGAAGCGTGTGCAATATGTTTGGATACGCAGTTTAGCGACGGAAATTGCGTGAGTCGTGCTTGGCAGTGTGCAATCGTGGTGCCGCTTCGTTCAAATGACCGAAGGCTCACTTTGGTTGTGCGGCGCACCGGAGAGCTGCCTTCAAGTGCTTCAAGTTGGTAGTTCCTGTGCCGTGCTTTAGGTGATGCTGTGCTGCTTCCTAAATTGTTCTGGCGTAGACGTGCACTTTCACGGAGCACAGGTGTTGCAGTTGGTATTGATTCCGCTTGTCTGTCGCACGTTTCGTCGACACAAGTTTCATCAACACTCGGTACGCGAATTGCAAGCTGTATGGGCATTTCATCGCGCGTGTTACCTACCCAGTCCACCCGTTCACGCCGCTTTGCGACGACAGTCTGCAGCGGCTCATTACCAGAAAAGTGGTTCCACATCCATTTCAGTTCAGTTCGTCCACGGCAGTCGCCAAACCCGAAGGAGAGGATTTATTCGAACAGAATGCCTCTAAAACAATGCAGCTTTTTAGTGGTCAGGATAGACTCTCTTCTGTCTGTTTTGTTGTATTGTCACAGATGCTTGCTCCAGTCCTATTTTCTATCAATATTTACTATTCTGGAAAGTTCCAGGCCATGCTCAGCTGTCATCGTATGTTCTGGTGGAGGTGCTGCACATTTTACCCATAGCCCTTCACCCTGTGTGGACCCTGGCGGCTCCTCAGCCGAGTTGCCCCGCGTCTTAAACGCCCGGCGAGCCGTGAACCAAGTCCTATCCCAAGCCCGGCAGAAAAACCGCAAGACGAGCGAGTACCGCAAGGACGAACCTTGGAAATGCACCACAAAGAACCTGAAATCCGAGCCAGTCGCTGCTACCAGCAAGAACCACCGAATTCGGTCTTTTGCCAGAAAACCGAAGCTGACTAAGCCAACAATGACAAACCTGTAGCAGCAAACCACGTCCGCTCCCATCATCGTTTGCATGCCCGTCGCACCTCACACTCCGATGCCCTTTCACGCAAGGTGTATGAAGACGTCGAGGGCTGGATTGAAATATATGGCCGTGTCGCCCGCCACAGTGGGTAGACGGACAACCAGCTCCTGCAGAACCTATACTTCTCGTGGAAGAAACTGCCAGGCACTGGTTTGAGAACCACGAATCCTCCTTAACGTCGTGGGAAGTTCGCACGATCGAGCTGAAGTGCACGTTCATCAGCCAACATTGACCAGGGAGAGCCGAATTCCTGATTCTGTCCAGGATGCGGCCCCAACAAGAGCGTCACCGCCTTCGTGGAAGATGTTTTGGGCGTGATCGAGCACCCACGCCAACCCTGATGTTACAGAAGACAAGAAGCTAAGAATCCCATGTCCCTCATGTGAGGTACAACACCTCCGGCAGCCTTGTCCGCAACCCCACGACAACAGTCGAAGGGTTCATATCACCGCGGCTTCCAACATTGAATGTACACTGCAGGCCCGAGCCTGTCGCTATCAACAACTCCCCAGCTTCTCGACACTCGAGTCGTCCAGCTGCAACTTCGATGCCAGCCTCCCAGGCATCTGCGACATCCACGACGTTGTCCGGGAGGAGACCAGGAAGCTACTTCCTGCCATCAGTTGCCCGGCTTTTATTTTGATTGCCGAGATTGTTTCGGAACAAGTTCGACAGGCATTTCAACTGGAGACTTCGAGCAAAGCGGCATCTGACGAACCGAGGGCGACTTATGCCACAAAGTCACGATGACCGCCATCGGCTACCCGTTACTATTCAATGCCGATTCAACGAGACACCCCAACGCCGAAGCATTCATACATGCCCGAGCTTGCTGCATTGATGCAGAAAACTACCAGGAAAATTTGCGGATTAGAAGCCAGCCCTGCAGCTTCAGTGCATCAGATGTCAGTGGCCGCACATGACGTATGATTACAAGACGGCATCAGTCGGTCAAAGTTGCCACTCGACCAAACTGAACACCGACGTGCCAGGAGCATCATCCGACAACAAGCAGCACAGGTACTATGACTGAACGCCTGACACGAGACTGTCGCAGAAAGAACTCGTTATGGAACCATTTGCAAAGAACCAATAATTACGTAATCAAGTGGAAATCAACATATTTGATACACTAACCTAATAAACATATTTCCGCTCGCCTTTACGTCTTCAGAGTCTCTACACAAAGAATTGTGTTCACCGCACGTGCTGGAACTTTTGAATACACTCGCATCTCTGACCCCTCAATATTAATTAATGGGACATACCAGACTGGTTGCATCGGGCTGCACTCGTTCCACTTCTACTGAACATATGGCGCATCCGAAAACCAACTCCAGTGATGTGAAAATGTTATTTATTAATTTATTCTCTCCAGGGGCCTTTGTAGACATTGCAGAGAGGATACTTAAAACTACGCACATGATAATAACATTAAAGCACACTGCTGTAACTTGTTAGTTGCAAAAACAAACACACCTCTGAGCATCTAGTTTAATGGTATGTGTTCATGCATTGTTATATAGCAGGACACTTCCAATACGTATGACACAATAGACCCTTTGCAAAACCCCATCAAGCAACACAACTGTCGCCATTTTTTTTCGGTGCAAAGCACACGAATATACCCTAGTTCACGTCGAACGCTAATGCAGCATTCGAGTCCAATAGGCGCTCAGCCGAGTTCACAGTGATGGCGGACATAACATTCTTGTCGAACAAATGGCCAAAGTATGAAGGCCTTGGGCAATTAGAGTAATAGCTACTGTAATTCGTTCCATCACAATTTGGCAAGCGGCGAAGGCTACAGTCTAGGTGAGTCAATATGCATGTTGGAGAGAGGCACATGACAACATATCATCAGAGTGCTCGTCAGCACAGATTTCTCACATGCCTTCACTCCGTCAATCTGATTGGCACGAGGGGGCTGTGGCGGTTGCCCTTTTCCAGGTTATGGTAATACGAAGTATAGGCAGCCCACACTTTAGAAAAAGTCTATTGAAGAGACCGAAAGGAATGGTAGTCAACATTTTTCAACAAGACTGCTTTTCGGGCAAGGGGTGAACACAAATATGAATCATCTTGTATAGGTAACTAGAACAAGTAAATAATTGACCGACTAATACAATGCACTCTTGATGAAAAAAAGTATTGCTGCAAAAAAACCTACGAAAGAGAAAATTGTGCAATTAATCTATGCGTACACCAAAAATAGCAAGTCGAATAGCATTGAAGCAGGTGCCTGCAACGATTTATTCATCCCCCACTCAATAAAAACGTCATCCTCGCAGCTGAAAATAAGTGTGCAATTCGCACTCACAAAAAAGGAAGAAAAGCGATCGAATGTAGAATCGTCGATTAGCACAAAAGGTTAAAGATCGCAGGAGCTTCCTCGCTAAAAGTTTCTATGGTTATTCGGTGACGCAGGGCTGAAACAACTTCCCCTAAGTCCTCACGCGACGTATACCTTTCGCTTCGATTCTCAGACGTTCAAACGAAGCTAGAAAAATGCGAATATATTATGCTAGGAGTTATATCGTAAAATTGTTTATAAGTACAAAACGTAAAGATCGCAGGAGCTTCCTCGCTAAAAGTTGGCTGTGATTATGCAGTTACCTAGGGCTGAAACGAATTCCCTAGGCCCTACGTCCGACGTATACATATCGCGTCGATTCTCAGACATTCCAACGTTCAAACAAAGCTAAGAGAAAGCGAAAATTGCATGCTAAAAGCACTCAAAGTTCTATCGACCCTCGAACACATCCGGGAATCCGAGCACCGGTACGGCGACACGGCTGATGCTGTCTCGCAGGTGTTAATATCCAGATGATACAGGGCGATCTTGCGGAAAAAGGTAATAAAGTCTCATTTCTTCATATTTTCACATTATACCTGCGTCAGCGAGCACGAAGAAGACCGAAGTCGTCGGAAAGCAGCTACACATCGCGGCTACCGCGCACCGAACAAACTCGCATTCCCCAGCTCTGGGCGCTGCCATCTTACCGGTGACGTCACGGCTCTTGTGAGGTCACGTGACGTGTGGTCACTTTTGCGTACAAAATGGCGGCAACCGGGGGGTGCCACTTCCGAACTTCCGGTTTATCACTCTAAGCCCCTCTACCTCGTTGGTCGGGCTACACTCTAATCAAAGATAAAGAAAAGGGACGACAGGGACGTTTTTTAGTAAATTCTGCCATTATTGGCGGAAATAAGAACGATATCAGACTATCACCTTTGACGGTGTTGATTTTAGAATGCAATTACTCAAGCCTCCACTGTGCTCTTTAGAGACCATCAAGGTCGCAGCTGATAATCTTCATCGGGACATTATACGTATACGAACCACGTTCGCCTCACGCGTGCTTTATCGTGCTTCTCTTGTTCGGCACCTAGGGAGTGCAAGGGAGTTTTCGCCCCTTTAACGAAAAACGTCACGAAGATATACGGATATGCGGGTTTGTGAGAAAAGAAAACATCGCTGCAATCTTTCGGCCCTCCCGCTATGTCATAACACGAAGAAAGTTGTGTCTGACGAGTTTAGCGACCCAGGCATACTCTGTTTAAGACTGACTGCACGACCTTAAATTGTGTACCATTTCTGACGTCGCACCACTGGAGAGCGCGCGGAAATTTGAATGCTGGTTGCGGCATCATCTTCGTTTATGGTTTCCTTAATTGCTGTTTTGAATTTCTATAAAATAAATAGCATACCGTGAAGACTAAAGTCCGGGTAGTCCGAAAATGCAAATTGTTTGGTTAGCTCAAGAAAAACCGGCCGGAGTACCCTTTCAACGATAAGATAAATGCCTCGCCGAGACATCAGAGGTGCTCGAGAGACATCTTGAACCGCGCCTTATCCTTCAGGACTATGTGCTCACCGTCAATGGCGAAGAGGTTAGGATTCCATGTCGCAATATATTTTTAATATTTTGTAGTCTTTTTGCGTTGTATGTTGCCGGGTATCTGTCATGTGCTTGCTGTGTATGTCGATGAAGTCTATTACTACTTTTGAAAGATCATAAGCCAGTGTGCTAAAAATAATTTTTTTATATATTAGGGGCTGTTGTGATTTGTGTTCATATTGCATTTTAATGCTTTATGTACTCCCAATCGAGGTATTTTTCTTCATAGACTGCCTTCAACAAAAGACAATTTGCCATATGTTCGCCAGTTGCAGTTGCACCTTGACCGCTCACAAACGAGCTCGGCCTTGCACCTTCCACAACTCTGGTCCCCGCATCAGCAACACGATAACAAAGAAACAATACACCAGTTTATTACACTTCCGTTAAAACTGGCACTAGTTCCGATGAAAACATTTTCTAGAAATCTGCGCCAAGACCGCCAAACCGGGCGACTTTCTTACAATGCTAGTTCCGTAATTGCACCTTGTACCTCCGCCGCGCTGATAGGCCGGTTAGTTCATACCACCAGTTTCTCCGTTACCTTGGCACAACATCCAGCACTTCCCTTGTTACTTGTCGGTTCATTTTTTTTCAATAAACATCTTACTTAAATAACGACTAACTTTAATTCTATTTCTTCTGGTTTCGAGATATGTTTTCTCCGCTCTCAAGTTCATTGATGCTGTTGCTACACGCGCGCTCGCGTTCGCGCGTTTTGAATGTCTTTGTGGGGTCTTCTGACAGTTCGAACATGCGTAACCTTGACCTAACCACTGCCCCTCGATATTCTTCCTCTAGTTGTTCCAGCAGTTGGGCCTTGCATTCTTGAATGTCAGCCGTAAACAAGCCAGGCGTCATATTCTCTTCTCGTATTAAAGCTTGCAGTGTCTTCATCAGACTTTTTTAGCGGCTTTTCTTTCCATAGAATTTTTCTTGCAGAAGGCGATTTCGCACATCTTTATTTCTTCTTTCAGCAGCTCCCAGTGCTTAGCGTTCACTTCATGACTGTTCGCTTTACCCGAGATAAGCCTTTTTAACTCTTGTCGCAGCTCCCCCTCCTCAAGCGCGCTTTCGTTTAGTTTCCACGTCTTCCAGGATGAACCGCGGTTTTGCTTTTTCTTTGCCTTTCCTATCTGCGCCGTAACGAGAGCTTGACCTGAGAAAGTTACCGGTAGAACGTTATAGGCTGCTGTTTTGGCTGCCAAGTCACTTGAAGCATACACTCTTAGAAAAAAGGGTCACTACACTGTTAGCAAGTCGCGTGTATTTGGTGAATATTTGGGGTGAAAAACACGTTATTAACACAAATTAGCATACACTTACACGTTGTGTAATGAATAATTCGTTCAAAAATCATGCGAGGTTGTAAATAACGTGTTTTGGTTCAGTCCCAAATGCATAACCATGTAGCCGACCTCGAAAACACGCATCACCCCCGGCGACGACCACAGCATTGCCAGCTATCGAAGCATCAACTATTTCGGAATGCTAGGTGACACACCTAGAAAGGACCTTGGAGACAAATATCGCGAAAAAAAAATGGCTCGGAGACAGATATGCAGCAAATTTAAGCAATTACGTCATGTCGCGGGACGGGGCGAAGCCCGCGCCCTTCAGGAGCTGCATTTGATTCTGGTCGATTGCAATGCGGCTTCCCTCATATCGCCCGTGTTTGTATTTATTTTATGGGTCTTGATAATAGTCTCTTACGCACCACAAATAAAATATGGATCTAATTACTCGTTCTAAACAGTTAAAATGGATATAAAAAACGTGTCCTTGATCTGAACACGTGACATTGCAGTTGGTTTTGTTTTGGTTTCAACCCTTCAACTGCAAGCGAAATGGCCGTGTAACGCCATCTCGGTTAAGTTTGGTCAAACCACAGTTAGCGGCCGCTCAGTGCCGTTTGCCTAACCACAGTTAAAACGGCCCGTGTAACTAGGAGATGAGACGAGACGCGGCGTCGATGGCTAGTTATTTCATGCATATCGGGTCTCAGTACTACGAGGCTTCTTCTTGCCGCTGTTATGATCGGCTACGCAGACCGCAGCGCAGCCAGTGCACCAGCGGCTACCAGACGGCTAGGTTCGTCTCCTGGCATAGCCGAATCCTGTCGACATTCGCGAGGGAGTGCTCAGCCCACAGCGCGATCACCCGTGGACGCGCTCCCCTGAGCAGGAAGGAACGAAAGTTAAGAAGAAAAGAAAAGGTCACGTTTCTCTATGTTCAGTTGGCGCAGAGGAGTTCGAAGAAGACGACGAGCTGAATGGCCGCGTTGGAAATGGGTTTCGTAAAAGAAATCTCAACGGCTAAGCCTAGAAGGGAATATTACAGCGGAGCTGTTAAGGGCTAGGCTCCCGAGGATCGTGTCGGTGTAGGTCGACACAAACCTACCTGGACAGCTACAGCCATCTATAAGCGACGGCGGCAAGCACACAACCAGTATGGTTTCCGCCGTCGCTCGTAGATGGCGGCAACCTTCCAGCTATAATAGAAGAATGGATAGTTGGGCGCGTTGGTGTGAATTCATCGTAGGAAACAGCGCGAAAAACAGACGACGACGAAGAAGAAGTACACAGTGTATCGAGTACAGCTCCGCTGGTCTTCCTTCTTCACGAGAGTGGAAAGGCGGAACGTTTTTCTCAAACCATATCTGCTTCTACCCCCTCTGCACTAAGTGTACAACGGAGTACAAAACTGTTACTGCCACCTCTTCCCAACAGTAAGCAGCTTGAAAACTCACTGATTCTTCATGGGGACCCATCAGCTCGGCCATACCGTATCGACGATTTCGGTCCTGCTTTGAAGAAAATCATCAACCCTAAACGAGCTAGCTTCGCTTGGGGCCTTCCAGTACAATCATGTGTGGCTGTTCACAGTGCGTACTGCCAAAGAAAAAGAAAGATTGCTCCAGCTCCGAGAGATCCAACTAAAGAACTAGACATGTTTGATAACAAACGGGAGCAAGACTGCGCAATCAACGAAAGTGCACTGGGTTCCAACTAGCGTTCCAGATGCCAACGTAACAAGTGCTTTTTCTACGTTTGGAAAAATAAAAAGCATCGTTCGAGACAAGTGGCACTACTCTGGTTTCAAAGGAGTCGAGACGACCACAAGAATACTGTCAATTGAATTGAACGAAACGGTGACTGCGGACAGCTTGCCGTATCAGCTCAAGGTTCTGGGAACCGCCGTCCTTGTGTCCGTGCCTGGCAGGGCACCGCATTATCTGCGATGCAGGCAAGTCGGACACGTCCGAGGCCAGTGCCGCGCTCCCTGGTGTAGCGCATGCCGAAAATTCGGTCGCGATTCCGAATACTGTATTCAAACGTACGCCAATCGAACGGCTGCATCTCTCCAGATTCCCACAGAATACTTGATGGACGCAGAATAGACAGCGCAAACATAGGTTTCGGCAGAGGTCAGCACCGTTCACAGCGCAGTGCACGTAGACGCAGCCTCACGGACTGAGAAGTGCGAAGACAGGTCGGCGTCGTCACGCTCTGCAACAAAGGAGACAGTGAGCAATGTTGCCATCAAAAACTCGTTCAATGCCCTTGTCCCTGAAGACCAAGCTGAAGAGCCAATGAAGTCAGAGGAAGAGGCGTCCGAAATGGATGAAACCAGCGACAAAGAAATGTTTGGGAAAAGAAAGGGAGAAGAAATTTTGTGCACGTCAGATCCTGGCTCCACATCTCAAGGGGACAGAGCGGAATCAAAGAGGAGTAAGAGGCGAACGAAATGAACTGCACGGGTGCACGTCGAGTCGGACAAGGGCCGGTGGCGCCATCTCGCAGGGCCATCTTGCAGAAGCTATGTAAAGCAACTTTCATGTTTCAACTCATCGCTAAAGGGTGGCGCTGTTATCGTATTTAGCTCGGTCTCGGTGGACGCCAGTGGCCCAGGTTTGAAGAGTAAGTTTCCCAACTGAGGGTTTTAGTAACGTTGGCATGCAGTCACTTAGTCTTCTCATCGTCAACTGCGATGTTAAACGGAGACAACCGGCACGCAGTTCGCGCACTTTATGTCTTACCTTTGCTATTCCTCGAGCCACAATTCTTTCGTCAACCGTTGCGTCAACCCCATATCGCGACGGAGTGGTAAGCCATTCGCCCGCAAAACCAAAAGCCGCTATCAAAAAAAGCAAATCCGAAGCAGCCTCTTGGCTCATTTCAGCACGGTAACACGAAATTATGGCGTAGGTAAAAGAGTAAAAATCGCACCGTAAAAAGGCGTAGCCGCGTAGGGTAAAAATCGCTTTCCACCATATGGCAGGGTCAAGCAGAGTAATCGCAAGTAGCTAGGCTAGGTAGCGCTATAGGTACCCAACAATTAATGTTCCACAAAAAATATTTTTTTTTATTTTCTCACGTCACCATTATGCAACGGGTTTTTCGGGAATCTCTATTATACACCCATGTCGACACATCACGCATACTACAACATCAGCTGAACATACATTGAGCGCTTACACATGCATCGCACATACAAACATCAATACAACAGAACACTGGCCCGATGACTACTGGGCTCTGCGTTTCCGTCTTTTATACTGTTCGTTTTGAACGCACGGAAGTTCTCGGTGACTCTCTAAGCAATAAAAAATATTCCCAGCGTGTTCATTTTTTTCAGCAATGTCATACATCTGAGAGTATTTACTATGGCTCAGAGGATGAATCTTTTATTTAAAAGAAAACGCTCGATCATGTCGTAATTGTTTGAAAGCCAATAATAAATCGAGCCGCTCCAATGCGGTTCCAAACCATGTGTTTGTTTCCCCGAACGGCACTTCGTGGCCAGTATTTCTATTGTAGTGTTTTTTTTCTTTCTTTTGTGCGGTTCCCGCACGGCTGCAATTGCCGTCTAGAATTAATCTGTGTAAAGCGGATATTCACTCAGCTGGAAGTGATGCTTCACGGGCACAGAAATCGCTTTTCGATCAACTTGAATGCAGTCAAAGCCGCGACGTGCGGCAGGTGTTAAGAGTACGGAGCTCCGTGGCGAGCTCGAAAACTTTTTGCACTCATCCCAGCGCGCCACTTGGAGGCACTTTCTCCAGGAACCTTAGTATATTTAAACAGCAAAATAAAGGATAGCTTCTTTTTTCTCGATTTTTCCTGTGTTTGTATTTTTAATGCTAAAATTCCACTGTAAATATACGTACTTTCCGTCATAATTTCGTGCTGTTCAGTCTTTTCCCCAAGTGCAATCGCTCTGGGGGTCCGACAGTCACACTGGCCACTCCTATGATAGGAGCTTACCGTTCAGACCAGCGTTCTCACATAACTATCCGCACGTCGATCGACTGCACCTAATTCCTCAAGTGGTCTTAAACTCTTTTGATGTAAAGCGGAATGTCAACCTGCGACACCCCGCCCCCTCCGATCACGGCCCGACCAGCGGCATCAATGCCCGACAGTTTTACGTCATCTCATCTTGTTGTCAAACCACTGATGCGTGAACAAACGGTCACATCGGCGATAATTCCAGTCTTCTGTTCACCACGCACAACGCTGCCATCACGATGTTGCTGCTATGTTCCTGACACGCAGAAATGCAGAACCACGTTGAACGCCGGTTGGCACTCGACACGGGAAAACAGAACCGAACTCAGAACGGAAGGCACCTGGGCAGTCGGCAGGAAAACCTGCCTGTCTTGGACGCAGTTCCTGCGATTTCCATAACGTTGAAAACGTCGACACAGTCCGCGTGGTTCCGCTACTGTAGTTCCGCGTGGGTCCCCCAATCCAACGTTTATAGATACTTCTCCAGTTCCCGAACTGCACCTCTCCAGGCGGGCGCGACCGATCCCTAGGGACTGCGAGGGCGCTGCGATCGAAGCTTGCGCGTGTGTGCCGGCCAGGCCAGCTCCGGTTACGTGGTTGGGCTTGCATTTTCGCTCGCTGTTCGCGCTGTTTGTTACGTGATCTGTTGCTTTTCTGCCTTTCGGGTGTGTGATTGCTTTCGACGGTTTGTGATACGACGTTCGTTGTGACGTGACGTATGCACTTTTTCGCGCGCAAAAAGTGCCAAGAAAACGATAGTGCCATAAGGGCCCAAAGAGGAAGGAAAAGGCCAAGCTTGTATAGTGGAGCTTTAACTGTAACAGGCTTTGTTTTGCGCGTGATTTGAAGCCCTTTTTTATTTTTTGCGAGTTAGCAAAATAAAATTGATTGTGTTACGGCTTGTGTAATGTGTTGTGAATGAGCAGTTTCTGTAGATACTTTACTAAATTGCAAGTTGAGCAAATCTTCTAAAATAGCATAGGTAAGATCAATATATTTTGTAAGACAAAAAAGAAAAAAAATGCCCAGGACGGCGCGATTGCGACGCGCAGCTTTTTTTTTCGCGACATTAAATCACTACGTGCGTTCTGTGAATATATGGAATAAATTCATACCGACCGCGCGAACGATCCTCGTCTCGCTCGTTTTTATTGACGACGTGAGGCAACCAAGCATAGTGACAACCGCTGCGGGCCAAGGCTGAACCGCTTGCACGTACGTATATATTTTCGGTGTTACATCATTTGCAAGTTACCTCTGTTCAAAAACGACCGAAATTAAAATAATAGCGCGTTACTCGCGAAATCAGCCGAGATCCCGGGCTGCAGTAGGCGTGCTGAACATTGCGCGCAAGGGAGCGGCGATCGTCCTGATGGCGCAACCTTGCGCCATCAGGCGCAAGGTTGCGCCATCAGGATTGGGGCAACGTTTATAGGCGCAACCTATAAACGCTGCCCCAATCAGAGACGGCCATCTTACACAGTGTACGTAGCGTTGCTGGCAACTGCTCCGGAACTTCGCTGTTTCTAGCGGCTTCGTTTGCTCGTTTGATAAAATTAGTGGTAAAAACGTCAATGCAACCGAAATATTCTGCACGTTTGGACTAGAAGACGGATTTACATGCGACCTTCGCTGCCGCTGAAGCTCAATCAACTCAACAACATTCATTTAACAACGTGCGCGACGTGCTAGAAAAACAAAACCGAAAAAAATGAGTCAGGAGGGCGAAAGCTTTCAGCCCATCTGCCTGAGAAGGAGGAAAACGTCTCGTTCCTCGCTTCTTCTCCTGTCCGCTTGGAGCGCGTCAGTAGAAGGGAGGAAGACGCGCCGTTGCTACCTTTTCCTCCATTTTTCTTAGAGTGTGTAACATCCACCTCGGTTCCACAAGGCAAACTGTTTTTTAGGTGTAAGCATATTTCCAGTTTTCGTCATGCTCCGAGTGCGTTGCATAGATTGCAGCGACTGAGTTCCCCAAAATATTTGCGGAGAGTAGATTCGGCGGATTCCTTATGCCCGAGTCCCACTAGAGCGACAAACAAAAAATGAGACGTTTACAACACCCTGTAACGCCGAATTAGAGCGCAGCTCTTCAGGAAGAGGAGGGAAGAGTACTGAGGGGAGTGTATACCCTTCCTCCCTCCACCTCACCCCTTCATTCTCCCTGATACTCCTCCTCCCCTCCTCCCTCCTCTTCCTACTCCTCGTCCCTCTCCTCCCCTCCTCCTCCTCCCCACCTCCTTCACCTCCTCCCCTCATCCCTCACGCTGCTCCCCTCCTTCCTCTTTCCTCTCCCTCATCTCCTCCTCGTCATCCCTCCTCCCCTCTCCCCTCTCTCTCCCTACACTATTCCTCCTCCTCCACCTCCTTCCTCCTTCCCTCCTCCTCCTCTCTCTCGTCTTCCTGCTCCTCCTCCTCCTCCCCGCGCGGTGCATTATGGGACATTTTCCATAATGCACCGCGCAGTTACGCGGACGGCGACGCCAACGACGACGGCGACGCCGCTCAAGCCCGAAACGGGCGCCTGAGAGCTGCACTCTAAAACAAACGACAGCGACAAGCCTCAAACACATGCAGCATGGTCGCGATGGTACATTTGGCAGGCGTTTAGTCTTTCGGTGCTAGTGAAGAAAGCACGAGTGATTGCGAGCCTGCCAAAGATACCCTCGAGTGTACGATGCTCATGTTTGAGCATAGCCTCATTTATTCTACGAAGCCTGTCAAATCGCGAAAGAATCTGTTTGAGGCTTGTCGCTGTCGTTTGTTTCTGTTTGTCGCTCTAGTGAGACTAGGACATTAGTGTGTATAGTCTTCTAAACATTTTATTCAAAAGAAAATCAAACCCTCTTTTGACGTATGGCGATAGTAATCAAGCCCTGTAGAAGAAACAAATTAAGCCAGTGCAGTAGGATTCCTAAATTGGGGACTTGAATGTGCCTACGCAAGAGTGATTATATTACCGCCCGTAATTAATATTACTGTTCAGGTCATAATAACGGCATGTCGTCCCTACACGTACACACCACAGATAATAAAGAACAAAATTGTGGATGTTATGGTCATTGATAGCTAAAAAACGCAGGGCACAATTCCTTAAGTTCAGGCGTCTTCTTCACGATTCGTTCTTCGGCGAATTACACAATTGTATTGGATTTCTGAGCTATAATAAGATTATTAGCTGCAGTAGACATATAACATTTGGCCCAATAATTAGTATAACTCAAATGTATCATTGACAATAGACACCAATATTTTAAAACGATTTATGTAACGTGACGGATGGCGCACTGCAATGGCTTCAAAGTTTAATCAGTATCCAATAGGCGAGCACACTAGACACGCCAGCTGTACAAATGAGAAGACCAGGCAAGCGCGGAGACAAACTTTAGAAACGGCAATGATTCTCAGTTTTTGCACTTGTGATGCATGTTACCAAAGGGTACATCTGTCTATAAAACACATCTAGCTGGATTGTAGAAACAACAACAGCAACAACAACAACAAACGCGAACACTTTTAAAAACTAAGCATTCGAAACCGATTAATTATTTGCCTGCCTTCCCGCAACGCATGCGTCGAGATATTCGTATGGATCTTAAGAAGCGTATAACAACACACGTTCAAAACGCCTTTCTTCGTTTCTAACATTTCACTTTCAGGTGATTTGGGCTACTACGACATGGAAGGACGGATTCACATTATAGACAGACTGAAACAGATGATAAAGTGCATGGGAAACGTGGTCACTCCCGCTGAGCTGGAAGAAATTTTAATGTCCCACGAGGCCGTCGAGGAGGCCGTAGTTTTGGGAGTCCCGAGCTCAAAATATGGCGAGGCTCCAGCAGCTTGTGTGGTCGTAAAAGACTGCTTTGCAAAAAACCTGGAGAGTCTGGAGGCAGAATTGAAGGAGCTCATTGCAGGTATTTGTTACGACCGCAATATTTATACTTTGCCTTCAGTGTATGTTTTATAAGCATATATTGTCTCGTGCACATAAACTTTTAAGACAGTGGTTGATTGCACAATGCTTTTAGTAAAACCGATCGAAAATGGCAACCATTGTTAAATATTCATCTGGAGGAACTATGCTTGTTGCGATAAGCACAAAACCAAACATATAATTACACGTTGAGACATGCTTGAAGAAAACGGAAACAATACTTCAACACGATACCAGTTGTCATATAGAAAATTCAAGAAAACTCATTGAATGAAAATTACTGCCACTTGAGCATGCGTCTTGTTTACAAGCTGAACACTTTCATGGCCAACTGAGTTGCAAAGTGCTGCCGTCCTTATTGTTCATAGATAAATATCTAGTCTTAATATTTGAATATAACATTTTGGTTGGTGAGAGGTATTTTCTTGTTCTGAATGTTTTGCGTGCATGCATTGAAAACTTTGTGGCATGATTCCCTACCAAGGTTCTAAGGATAAGAAGCATTGCTATCCCGAGAGAGCCCTGATTATACTCGTCCGGGTCCACGGTACCTGATCAAGTACGGTTGATTTTTACGCGAGAGGGTACAACAAAAATAAGCACGCTACAATAATTGACAAGCTAAGAAACGCAGAGCGTTGCATATTATCTTTACGCCCAATTGCTCCCTGACGATAAGCTTTGCCACGCCCCGATTTTCTAGAACTGTCAGTGAGTGTAGGCCTTACAAGCCCCTACCACACACTTGAAGGATACCGAGCCACTGGGTTGTGATAACATCTGGGGTGTCTAATATTCCAGAGAGGAAACCTAGTTCGTATGCTTGAATGCCTTCGACAGCCCAGTAGACAAGGATGACAATGCGCAGAATGCAATTATTGGAATGGCCTTTGTAGTCAGCTTATTTCGTAAAACACTCGATACAGGACAGGCGTATATTATTTTGTCTTTGACCCATGCTTGGAGTCAGGTTAACTACGAGAACATTAAACCAATGCGATTTTGGGCCTATTTTGTACATTCAAATTAACATTGATTGGGGCATGATCAGCATAACTATCGCGAGATTGCCCCTGATTATACTCGTTAGGGTACAGGGCACCTGATCAAGTACGGTTGACTTTTACGCGAGAGGGTACAATAAAGTAAGGACGCTACAGTCATAGGCGTAGACTTCGGGGGGGGGGGGGGGCATCGGGGCTCGTGCCCCCCTGGCGAGATCCGAGGGGGGCAGAGCCCCCCCCCCCCCCCCCGGGCCCGGGCCGAGACGCTGTTTACGTGCCATGTAACGAGCTTCTAGTAGTGGCATGTAAACAAAATAACGCCCACGTTGCCTTTATTGACATAATACATGGGAAATGGAATCCCAGCGTGCTTTCGTTAGCTTAAATCTCCAGTTCTGGCAAAACAATAACGCGCAACAGCACCCCCCCCCCCCCCCCTCTCGGAGAACTTCTCAGCCTGCCCCCTCCGGGAAAATGGAAAGTCTACGCCGCTGGCTACAGTTACTTACACGTTGAGAAACACAGAGCGTTTGTTATTATTTTCATGCCCCTTGCTCTCTGATTCGTTCCTCTGGGCTGTTATCCGCTAAAACTACAATCTCATTGGTTGCTGAGCATTAATGAAATGTTCCCACGGCCCGCCTTTCTAAGAAGTTGAGAGACTGTACGCCTTCCTAGCGCCTACCACACAGGCGAAGAATACCAAGTCACAGTCTCAGAAAGGCCTGCGCTTCTACGTTCCTGCAAAACACTCGAAGAGCCAATCTCTGCGATCTACGAAATCAGCTCAGCGAATGATGGGGCGGAACACCTGTTTAGACCTGAAAATTAGGTCTGCGCTGTGGCATTACGCAATGTAAGCATGACGCTTTGCATTGCGTAATGCCACAGCGCAGACTTAATTTTCAGGTCTAAACAGATGTTCCTCCTCATCATTCGCTGGGCTGATTTCGTCGATCGCAGAGATTGGCTCTTCAAGTGTTTTGCGGGTAAGTAGACTAGCAGGGATTTCTTAGAATACACTTGGCTGTGAACGCATGTAGAGGGTCTGATATTCCACAGAGGAAAGCCACTCCGCATGCTCTGAACACTTTCCACAGGCCAGTAGACAAAGATGGCAATGCGCAGAATGCGATTATTGGAACGATCTTTGTAGTCAGCTTACTTAACAAAACACTAGAGACAGGACTTTGTGTTTGTCCCATGCTCAGGTGTAGGGAAGCTACCAGAAGATTAAACCAATGCGAGTTTGGCGCTATTATTGTAATTTCAAATAACATTCATTAGTACATCGTGTGCTGGCGGCAGATATTTGGAACCGTTATTTGAATTTATGTTACCTTGCTTTCTGGTTTGCAGATCAAGCAGCAGTGTACAAGCACCTCTACGGAGGAATAATCTTTATGAATCATCTTCCAAAGTCTGAAAGTGGAAAGATACTGAGACAGGAACTGAAGGCAAAGATAGCCCGTGAAAATGAAAAACTGAAAGAAATCCATGGGCCGTCAGGATTTAACGAATCGTGACTTGGACAAGAATATTACTTGGAACAAACATGTTTGCGCGTTTCCACCGTAATGAACGAGTTCCTAACCAATATTTTGGCTAGGAGAAAATATTTTGATAAACGAGTTGTCTAGTCATCTTCCTAAGCCTCGAGCCAATACAATATATTTCAATGAGCAAGGTCAATTATTGGTATTGGTGTGTAAGGTGCTTAAATAAAACGAAAGCATACGCAAACTTGTACTTGAGTTATAAAATGAATTCTTCACAGCCTTTCATAAAAAAATAACACAAAAAACATCATTTTGATATTCTTCCGAAAGGTTCTTCGTCAACTCGTAACTTACAAGATGCCGAATTGATTTTGATCGTAGGAAGAGCGAGCTTCGTAGATACATTCAATAGCACCTCGACCTCTGGTGAGTTTCAAGCGCGCATGCGCAACGAAAGCACATCGGAACTCAACGAGCGTGTGCTGGAGGCTGATTAAGGCTGAGCACCCGAAAGAGACTCCCTGCGGTTCTTATACTCTCGGTGAGTTTAGATACTTTTAGTAGATCGTACGCTGCGGAAAGTGGACCTAGGGCGCGCGTGCTCAATCTATGCTTCGAAGTGACGGCACGAGCTCCCGCTAGCAAAGCGAAGCTCGAGCGTACACTCTAAGAGAAAAAAATAGGAAAAATGGTAGCAACGGCGCGGTTCGCTCCCTTCTACTGACGCGCCCCGAAGCGGACACGAGAAGAAGGTAGGAAGGAGTTGTTTTTCTCCTTCTAGAGGCAGACGGAAGAAGGCAGATAAAACATCTGCAAAGGGTAATAACCGAAAACATTACCAATGTAAATAATGTAAAAAGTATATATAAAATAAATGAAAAAAGTAAAACAAATTTGCATACTACAAAGAAGTATATCGGATACTTTAAAATACCGTTTTTGCCATTGTAATAAGCAAGTGATTTAACATATATCTTATGTAATAAAACACGTTGGATATTCCTTTATGAGTAGGAAAACCATTATTTTTCATTGAGCGACTTGATATGTTGGAACTATGTAGAGAGCCGCATTAAAAACCTAAGACTCAAATTACATTAAGAAATAATAAAAATATTCAGAGATATTAGAATATTAGATTTTCAATTGCGCAATGGAAAAATCAAAATGGCAGCCGGGTAGCTATTTTGCTCCTAAATTTGGCTTCCTAGCATTTTTATAGCATATTATGCAGCACACCATCAAAATCATTCTTCACAAAAACATGCAAACTATCCCACCAATGTAATTGTAATTCTTCATTGATCGACTCCAATTTCTCTAACCACACCATCGAAATAGTGTTTCAGTACAAAATTTCTGCATCCCAAACCCTGATAATTACATTTCCTAGCTACAAATATATTCCAACCTATTAAACTCCTCCAAGATTGTATCACTAAGCCTTAATATTGTCATATATCTTAACTGGAACCTGCAATAACAAACTTTCAGCCTTTCCACTCTGGTGAAGAAGGAAGACCAGCGGAGCTGCACAATGGAAAGTAATGGCCGGCCGCAAGTCGGCAAGCCAGAGTGGAAAGGCTGCCGCCATCTATGAGCGACGGCGGCAACCAGATACGCGGCTTGCCGCCGTCGCTCATAGATGGCGGTAGGTGTCCACAGTTCGGTGGCTTCATTTCTTTGCGGGGACACGATCCTGGGGAAACTAGCCCTTAAGGTGCAACCCCACCGTGCATGACGTTTTGGTGCCTTTTTGACGGTTTATAACTTTCTTTTTATGTATTCTACAATTATAAAATTAATGTGAAGTTAAAGAGCTGTTTCTCAACAATACTTTAATGTCTCGATATTACGATTATTTTTTGGTTTTTGGTTAATTATTAAAATTTTAATAGACCACAGTCTCTAATACTGAAAAACGTATTTATCGAGCGAGTTATAACGTACCGTCGTCCAGTATATTTTACGTGAACGTTCGGTTGGATATAATAATTAAAAAAGTAAGCAACAAATCGTACAGATAATGTATATTTTCAAATAAAAAATAAAGTTTAAAATGGTATTATTTTATGGTGCTATAAAACGGAATTCACTTCAACTGATCAAAATTACGAGACATTAAATTATGAAGCATCCTTCAATAATTCTTTTCAGAACTTTCATATTGATATATTACACGTTAGGAATGTTATTAGACCTCAAACTTTTCCCATTCAGTTACGACATGTTTCAGTTTCTTAATATAAAATACAGATGGCGACACGCGTTTAAGAATAGCTTGATGTGCATTTTCCGTCGTGTGCCGCTTGGAACGTCACGTGAAAGACAGAAAAAGCGCCAGATGTCAGGGTGTCAGATGCCTGGATGCCCGCAGTCAGCGAGCCAGAGATGTCAGAACAACAAGCACGAGGCTGCGGGTGCACCACAGCTGCTTTTGCGCGCGTTCTACTGTGCGTCGGTACACATGCCTGACGCGATCCAAATGAAATGGGCGCCATGAAATGGATTCCGCCATTTGGGATTCCGCGACGTATGCGAAAACATTTGAATGTTTTTATCACTTGCAAAAATAATTTTCGAAATCAAACTATGCTTGTCGGAATGGCTCGACTATATTTTGTTTCAAAAACCACCTCGGTGGCTCTTAAGTGGCAATCATATTAAAACAACAGACAAAACATTAAAACGTCTCAGTGTCTCTGAGCCAACGCGCTGGCCCATGAATCCATATTTGTCGGGTTTAAATATCGGCCGAGATGCTCGCAATCTGACGGAGGGCCAATCTGAGATTTCGGTTGAACGTCAAAAGATCTCCAGTTAGTCAAAATAAACCCGCAATTTCTTTTTTTCTATTGGGGCGTGTTAAGTGATTTTGTTGGTTTGGCTTGTAAAACCCTAAGATCTGAATATTTGCTTTGCTTTACCTTAGTTCTTAGCGCAGCCAACGCTACGGGCTGATGAAGCCACTGAAGCTGCGCCAAGAGCGCGAGGTCAAGCAGTTCGTTCTCTTTCTGTGCCTGTGCGGTCGGGCTAAACTAGAGCCACTAAATAAGCTACGCTTCATACACACCTTGGGGCTTAAAATAATGGTTGTCAGTTATCTGAAGCTTTATCTGAAATCACAGGAAACACTTTTCCGTCCTCCACAAATGTTTAATCAGTTCGCGATAAAGCAAAGCTATATTACGTGAGGTTCCCAACACCGAAACTAATGCTGAGGAAGTCGCACTTTTGAATCATGACGATCGGCAGTTGCGTTTGATTTGTACTAACCACCGAGAGGGCGGCGCCCACAACAATATAGAGGAAAAGAGTGCCGATACTCTAAGCGTAGTTTATTTGGTTTAGCTCACAGGCTAAACCAAGTGCGGTGGGGGATCGTTGGCCGAGTGTGTTGTGGAACTACAGATCAGAGCCCGTGGAGAAATGTGCGAGTGCGAGCTCCGTTCAAAACACGGAGCTCACGCTGCAGAGACCTGTAGGGACTAACGACCCTGGATGTGTTTTCATTGGTCTTTCAAGTAACGTCAAATGTACCAGTGCACGAGGCCCGCGTCTCGAGCGGCCCTTGTAGGTAAATGGCGGTGCAGCAGTAAAATGAATGGCCCTTGAAAGCGAATGGCGGCGGAGCACCCGCTTGTGGCACGTGTCTTGCGCGTTTCCACAACAGTGGTTGGCGGTACTTGTAAAAAACGCCTCTATCAAGGGGCTTTAGCAGGGACCCTGGGTTCTGTCACACATCTGCATCCTACCGTCGTGCGATCATGTATCACATATACTGCGTGATGCACGTTAGAGACCCCGAGCTAACAGTTGCAACTGAACTTTTTATAATCTACAACGGGTAAGAATGTCGCCCCACGAAACTCCTGCTCTCTAGAAAACTAACGACTAATTTTTAATGCGCTGTTATATTGCATTTTTAAAATGTGTTCGCGTGCTCGCGTTCTTTTTTTTTTGTCTACATCTTTAATTAAGCAGTTCTTACTTATGATGAAACAGACTAGAGTTGTCGGACTTCTGGAAAAATATTATATATCTGAGGAAATATCACGTAAACGCAAAAGACAAAAGAAACAACAACAACGTAGGCGCACTTAATAAAAAATAAATTAAATAGTAGATGTGATTATAATAGTGTTTTAAAAGGTTTGAGTGCAACAAAAGCTATAAAATCGAACTCTATGCTTTGAACGGTGCGTTCTTTCGCTGGAGAAGGATATCAGGCAGCATGCTCGCGCTTGTATGTTCCGGTTCGCTCGCACGATAAAACCAAGTACTTTACTGCGAATGTATTTTGTAGAAACAAAGCTTACCTTCCGCATATGTGTATAGCCCTCAGTTTTCACGTGATTACGCAGTTGTTTATCATTATTGTTTTCTTTTTCCAGTGCAATTCAGCTCGTGCTTTTTTCACAGTGCTACATGAACTAGAGACGGTAACACAAAATCAATCTATTTCGCGGATGGTAAAAAAAAAACAAAAAACACAAACCTATGCTACTTTCCACATATTGCCACAATCAATAGAAAATATTCTAAACTTCTCATGTGGGCACTTGCGTCCCCTTACAAACAATTTATATCTGTCCAGATCTGAAGATATCAGATATGGCCATATCAAAAATTGGCCACATATAACCTGATATGGTATAGACCGTTTTATCGTGGGTAGCGCCATTTTGAGAGCGAGAGAGAAAAGGGGAAAGGGCTACCGGCGCTTTCCTCCTTTCTGGTTGTGTAGAAAGAGTGAAGGTCCCGGATGAATGGCTTCGCCGGTGTTGGGTGTCTGCAGTGCCGGAACTTTGTTTGCTCTTTCTTCTCTCTGTTTTAAACTCGCAAACTTATTTAGAGCCACGGGCGTCGATGGCGACAGTCCCCACGGTCATCGGGATACCATTGCCCGGTTCTAGGGTGCACGATTAACAACAGAAAGCGTCGAATACTGTCCGAGGACCTACATAGCTTGCATGGAATCCGGCAAGGCGATTGCGGCTGCAATGTTTTTAAGCTCCATCGCTTTCCGCATGACTGGAACTGATGAACCATTTATCAATTTTCGCTCGCAATGGGCCTATTTCAACGCAGCCGTGTTAAGTAATCAACAAATGATACACGACACGGGAACCTCAATTAACTTTTGTAAACACCCGGAGCTACCACCGATCGTTTTGCTGCGCAGCTTTTATTTTGCGTGTCCGTGTTCTTATATTCCTTGTGGATGTACGACGAAGATGTTCTGGATGTACTTCTATCGAACCGCATTAAGCCTTAAAGCAGCCACGAATTATTTTACTATTTGATGCACTATTTTGAGTATTCACCTCCAATGTCTATCGCTAGCGCGTTCGCTGCCGCTGTTCCCCCCGTCGCCGCACTGGTGGATGCCATGACTAGAACAAAAAAACGTGCACACCTTGTGCTCGAAAGACGGATTGAACACTGAACACTTACATACAGACAGGACAAGCCATACCAGAGCTGACTATCAACTATTTAATATTTCTTCTTCCTCCACCTCCCTTCTCCTTAGTTCCTTCGAGTATTCCACGATTGCAAGATAAGATGCACTTTTATAGAATTTTTAAAAAGAACAAAGTATATAAATAAGAAGTACATATAAAAAATAAATCATAGACGAAAAAGAGAGAAAATATACTACATGAACGAAAATTTACAAAAAATTGAAAAACTATCCACAAACGCCCAAGCTAACCACATTTCCACTTCCAGTCACTGACATCGGTATCCCGCGGATGTTTCCGAGAACTTCTTCCCATGACTGTACTCACGAGTCATGCTCCACAGCCGCAACTCACCGTAGATATTGTTTTTTCTTTGCTGTGCAGCCTGATGGACGGACGGACGACAATCGTGGAATGCTCGAAGGAGTAAGAAGAAGAGGAGGTTGAGGAAGAGTATGAAATAGTTGATAGTCAGTTCTGTGTATGTCCTGTCCTGTTTGTGTGTAAGTGGTTAGTGTTCAAGCTGTTTCTCATAGACATGTACCAACTAGCTCAACTCAAACTAGTTATTCGAAAATGAAGATCGTAACACGCGAGACGTACCCTGCTAGCAGTGTCCAGCGCTTCAAATCGACCCATCAACGAGAACCAACCCACCAGCGTCACTCCAGGGGAGCGCTTTGCCGTCACTCTGGAAGGGTGCCTACATGTCTGTCTGTCCAATCACCACCTAGAACACAAGGCCTGCGCATGACGTTTCGTTAGTAGATCCCCGACCCGCCCCAAGCGGCAAACACCCCGAAGCTTGACGAGAGTAGGGGCCCCGCGGAGCGCGGGCGAAAAGTGATCCCAGCGCCCCTGGCGAGCTCGGCGCCTCCGCTAGCAGACGAATTCTCCGCAACGCATTGGTTTTGCCTATTTCCGTGCGAGGTGACCAATGAAAAAAATTGTCACAAGTATTCGCTGCTTTGAATGTTAAAAAAAAGGTGCCACCTCATAAGTGAAGGACATTTTCTTCGCGTGGGAAAGATGTTAGAGCTTTCAGGTTGCAATTTCGGGGCTCTCCTGAAGAAAACACTCTGTCACAACTTATGTAAGCGAGACAAAACACGAATGTACCTTCGCATTGTCTTTTGAAAAAAGGGCAATGTACAAAAATTTTAGAATGGAGCTACGTTTCAACTTTACTGTTCTTATCAATCAATTTGTTTCGTTGTTGCAGTTCCCATTTCTCATGAATGTCTTGCTTATAACCGTTTTGTCGAATAGGCGAATAGGATGAAGAAGCAAAAGGCAATTTCGAACCACGTACGTCAATGCAATGTCAGTATGCCCTGGAAGAAGTGGATTGTGCACATGCAAATCTGACGCTATTACTGAAATTAATAGAAGCGGAGTTACAAGAAAAGCAGACTTCTTGCGCGTCCAAAAGAAAAGAAAAAAAAAACGGGGAGAGCGTCGTAGTGCAAAAAAAAAAGTGATTTCGGTCACGCTATATACGGAACACAAATTCCGATTGTTAGCGCCCGGGCGACTAACGAACGTCTTCGTCGCCGTCTACGATAAAAGTCGGCACCCTTTGGACCCGCCGTCAGCAACTCTTTTCATTTTTCAAAGTCTACTTTCTTTTTATTTTTGAGGAGGAGCTACGACGTCGCGTTCTTTCTTCCTCCTGCTTTTATGTTTTTTTTTTGTGTGTGTTTTTGTTTTGTTTACTTGACGTTCGAACCATCGCGCATTTTGTTTTGCCTTGTTTGGATTAGTTTTTGCTCTCTTTTCTTCACTTCGGCGCTTACTGCCGCCAGTCCGTCTGCTACGCTGTGCCCGGACATTTTGAGGGCCGTCTGCAACTTTGTTGTTGTTTTCTTCTACTGTCGTCTGCGATAACCTCCTATTTTCCCCTTCGATTGAGTTTCTAATCCGAAATCTTCATTTGTGCTTTTTGGTATTTATTAAATATATTAAAAGTGCAAGCTCGTTATACATTTATATTCGAATTTTATTTGTCTACGCCGGAACGTCTGCTATGGGTCATCGTTTGTTGATCAACCGGCCGCCTTCGGGAATACACCAGCACATACTTGGAGATGGCAGACATGTCATGTGCTGCCTACCACTGCAAAAACAAGTTTTTGCGATGTGTTAGAAAATCCTTCTTCCGCTTCCCGAAGACCGAACAAACGTGAGTAATTAAGTTGCTGCAGCATTCAAATTAAACTAAAACAAACAACTGCAAAAAAAAAAGTGAAGCTCCTTTTTTTATGCTGCTGCTTTCCATCTTTTTTTTCTTTTTTTTTCCATAAGCGTTGCAATGATCGTTTTCGTTGAAGGAGCTTTTTGCTGGGTGATTTGTATTTTTCTATCGTCTGCTAACTTTTTGTTTTATTCGCCGTTGTTCGCTGTTTGTTCCCCATTTCTCTTTATTTTCGTCTGAGGAGGGGACTCCATCTTTCCTGCAAAGTTCGGAAAATGTTTGCACGGTCATTTTCTTGTTACTTTTTTGTTTTTGTTGTGCTGCAGCGGCTGGTTCGCTTGCTCTGGTAATCTTAACATGTTGTTTGCGCACGTTTTAATGATCACCTAGTATTTAGGTAAGAAACTGTGACAACGCAGTCTGCAACGGATCAACAGTAACCTCTTACGACGTAGTTCGAGCAGCTAAACGCCTTTCTTCCGCTTCCCAGATGCGCTCCAAACTCGTGTGATCCCCTGAGTGGCGTTTGAGACCGCTAAATAGACTGCTCTATCTTTGTTTATGCGTGCGTTGTTATTTGATTGTCGTTGCAGTTGCGATCAGTGGATTCCGCTTCGCAAGCGGACTGACCGTAATGAATTGTTTCAGCTGTTGGGGTGACGAAACGGGGCTCGCAAAGCGTCTGCTTACGTAGACTCCGAGTCCTTTATCGGCGTTCGCCGCCGCTCCCGTGGGTTTTCGGAGGAATTACGCCGCATTTACTGGCGGCCACAGCTGCGTGCGCGACTGCTTAGCGCGAGCTAATAACGAGCTACCACAGTTCATTTGCAACGTGCATGCGACACCATCAAGATTGCCGGACTTAGCAATGTGAGCTCGTTCTGAGCACGACCACTGAAGCAGTTGATGGAGCAGACGATGTAGCAGACGACGGTGCTCATCCGGGCTACCTAGGGGGCGCTGAGGGGATCTACTAGTGATGACGTTTAGAGGAGGAAACGCGCAGGCCTTGTGTTCTAGGTGGTATTGGTCTGTCTCAGGGTGAAGACATCCATTGTTGCACTGAATCGGTCAGCGCGTGACGCTCTCGCGCACTCCGGTGCGTGACCTGGGCGCTAAAATGGCGTCTATGCATTAGCCAAAGCTACGCGCTCGAGCTGAGTGACACCGGATTGCGCGCACTTCAAAAAGCATAAAAAAACGATTGGGCGTAAAAATGGCTGAGATGTCACCACTCAAGCAAAAGCGCGCGTTTGTATGAAGGCACTCTACACTCTGGTATCGCGCAGGAGATCGCAATTCAGAAAAACCGATAGAACTAACTTCTTAACCATTTCCAGCCACACCCGGCGGCGGAAATAGAGCCTTCAACTAAGTGTTGCTAGATAATAAAATCGAGTCAATGCCACCACTTCAAAATGTCAATATTAAGATAAATTCAGTTACAAAATTTTACAAGCTGAAACAGCAATTGTCACGAGAAAACTCGCACGCACCTTTCGAGTGTACCCCATGTTCATCGGCGGTACAGCGTTCGCTGCGCGCTCCATTCACAAAAGAAGAAGAAATAAATAGTTGATTGTCAGCTCTGCGATTGTTCATGTCCTGTCTGTGTGTAAGTGTTTAGTGTTCAGTCCGGTTTCGAGCCCAGTGTACACGTTTGTTTGTTCGAGTCACGGCATCCTGCGGCGACGGGGGCAACAGCGGCAGCGACAGCGCCAGCGATAGAAATTAGAGGCGAGCACTCAAAATAGTGCATCAAATAGTAAAATAATTCGTGGCTGCTTTAAGGCTTAATGCGGTTCGATATAAGTACATCTAGAACGTCTTCGTCGATTCATCCGCAAGGAAATATAAGAACACGGACACGCAAGATAAAAGCAGCGCAGCAAAACGATTGATTGGTAGCTCCGGGTGTTTACAAAAGTTAATTGAGGTTCCCGTGTCGTGTATCGCTTGTCGATTACTAAACATGGCTACGTTGAAATAGGCCCATTGCGTGCAAAAATTTATAAATGGTTCATCAGTTCCAGTCATGCGGAAAGCGATGGAGCTTAAAACATTACAGCCGCACTCGCCTTGTCGGATTCCATGCAAGCTACATACGTCCTCGGACAGTATTCGACGCTTTCTGTCGTTATTCGTGCACCTATGACCGGGCAATGCTGTCCCGATGACCGGGGGACTGTCGCCATCGAAGCCCGTGGCTCTAATTAAGTTTGCGAGTTTAAAACAAGAAGAAAGCGCGAACGAAGTTCCGGCACTGCAGACACCCAACACCGGCGAAGCCTTTCATCCGGGACTTTCACTCTTTCTACACAACCAGAAAGAAGGAAATCGCCGGTATCCTTCCCCTTTTCTCTTTCGCCCTCTTTCAGTAAAACGGTCTATATCTGCCAGATATAGACCCATGATGCTCAGATATAGCCTGATATCCCTGGCCAGGTATGGAAATCCCAGATCTGGCTAAGTAAGGAAATTCCAGATCTGGCCAGGCATATCAAAAGGACACAGCCAGAAATTAGCACTTTATATCTTTTTATTGTCTACAATTCTCCCAAGTGCCCCGGCCCGCACTCGAGAAATCATAGGAACGGTGATCCTTCAGCTCCTAGTGATCGCTAGTTTTGACCAATACCTTGGTTACACAGTTTCAGTGTAATTCGTAGTCACCCTGAACAAGCGTCCCATAGGGCTCATGGACATGTCTTATCACCTTTAAAATCTCTCGTCAATGGCAACGTTTATGATACTGTGCATTCTGTCCAACATTCAACCAGGCTGAGGCGCCAAAATCTCTTACAATATTATCATTCTCGTGATTGTTGTTTTAGCAGGAATTACTTAAAGCCAGAAATCACAACAACCAAAAGCGGGATTTAGCTCGGATTCAGCAGAGCTGTTTCTAGCATTTTTAGCGTTTCTAACTCAATATTAGCGTCTCTGAAGCTGTACAAGAATGGTAATAATTTAAGAGATATGTCTACAGCTCATCCAGGTTGAAGGTTGAACAGAATGCACGTACTGATATGTGCGAAAAAATGTTAAAAGTGACATGACGCGTCACTTGTTGAGTGACTCCGAATTACACTCAAAACTGTGTAACCATAAGAGTGGTCGAAATTTCCGATCACTTGGCAGCTGGAAGAAACACCGTCCCCATGATTCCCCGAGTACGGGCCGAGGTGCTGAGATTTGGCCAAATTGTCTATTCTGGCGTAATGTTAACACTTCAAAAATAATTAATTCTGCATTGAAATCTTCGTGAAAATTAGCACAAATAATCTCAAACTTAAGCTTGCCAAAGCTGGAAGTTTGGGATTATTTGTGCTAATATTTAGCTTACGAACAATGAGTCATTCACATTTTTCTAACAAAGAAAATATTTTAACTTTTGTTTTTAATATGTTGAAAACCGACCGTCAGATAAAGCTGAATATACGCCAGATAAGGCTGTGTTCACGCCAGATAAGTCTGTATATACGCCATATCAGGCTGTAAATAGGCCAGATAAGTCTGTATATACGCCAGATAAGTATGTATATACGCCAGGTAAGTGTGTATATACGCCATATCGGTCTGTATATACACCAGATAAGCCTGTATATAGACCGTATATAATCATCTAATGTTTGATGTGTCCAGATATGGCCCATATATAAGATTTCTATACGGGGTGAGAAAACAATGTTGTTTGTCGTTTGTCAAGAACAATTGCGATTGCATGAAATCACCCGGGAAAAACTCGTTCTAAGCACTCAACCGTTGGCATGCGGTGAATACTCATAATCGGCGCCGAGATGATTGGTAGCTGTCAGCAGGTGGAGTTTTTCTATCAACCCAGAGTAAGAATGTTTTCTTCTGTCTGTTGTAAGCTTAATCAGGAGACAACTTACACCAAATCTGAGGGTAATAAAGTACTATGAACATTCAAACATAATGGCCTGAGCAGTATATGTGTACAAGCTTTAGCTTTCGCTGCACCCTTAACTTTTGATACGTTCAACGCTAGTGTAAAATGTAGCGCTGTTTCATGTCTTAATTCGCGTATCATGTGCTTGCTTACACTATGTTTTACACAGCGTCGAAATATACCCGTTTGCATATTTATCATTTTTCACACCGCTGTTTTCGCGCATATATCACCAAATTAAGACTGGTAGATTGCTTAAACTCTGTGCAAAACCTATCCACAAACCCAGAATATTTGCCCGGCCACTCATTTAATTTGTCACCTGAACTCGTATTAAAATTAAATATTGTCATTGATTGTTGCAAGTAAATTTTTAACCTTGGCATTCTTTTTTTAAATATGACTACCGCACCAGCCTACTTTGGTTTACCAAGCTCAATGTCTAAACGTGAGTGTAATTTTTTTGTGTTTTCCAGTCTCGTGGTTTTGGTCAAAATAAACACCGCAGCTACCTAAATGAGACACCTGACCACCGCCAAAATAGTTCATTCATTCAGATTTTTAGGTATTTAATTCCTCAAGCTATAGTTGGTGACAGGTCCAAGAACGAAGTGGAAGCTCCTCCCAACTATCATATCTATCTCCTCCCACCAATCATATTCTATCATATTGATATCTTGCAGCTAAGAACATCAACTCAAGATCCAGAAAACCTAAAAAAGGAAAACAGCTGAAGAAGCAAGCTTTAACAAGAAAAAAAGAAGAATATGTATGTGTGTATATGTATATATGTATGTTACAAAAAGTAAAAAAATAAAATCCTACCCCGGATACTGCAGGCTTCTTACGGGGGTGGTCGCGCTTCTCCTCTTCCTTTAATTAACATTTTTTTATATATTATTAATCGGCGTAATATTGTTATACCTCGTGTGGTACAGGTTGGAGAGTACTTAACTTTTCAATTTTATTTTGACTCTCTCCACTTCAAATTCTGCATTCATGTTGGTCGAAGAGCGATTTCTCAGCCTCTGAAGCATCGCTTCGAGATGAATGAATACCCCTCTACAAGAATAAAAAGCTGGTTCACACAGCCTCATTTTCTTACGTTAAGTGACGTTACGAAATATTACGTTAAAGTCACCGGGACGTTTGTGCTTCATATTCAGCGAGGCTACCAGTTCAAAGAGAAAGTATATGCCACGCGACATTCGCCACACGAATGTTTCGTAGATGAATGACGAGGTGACGAGACACGAATGTTTCGGTCACGAATGACGAGCTGACGAACAAGGAATAACTGAGGAAACTGAAACGTTTAATGGGGCGAACCTGTGCCCAGAACAAAAAGAAAACAGAAGATATCAACACAGCGTCACGGGCGTCGAAGTCGGCGTAACATCGGGATCGAACGCTGGGCGAGACTGACTCCGGCTCGCCCCGCGGAGCCCCCTTATGTAGGTACACGCAAGGGCTTCTGGAACATTCGGCACCTAGGACATTCGGAACTCGAATACGCAACAGGGTTCTCAAATTTACTAGAGTGCGAGGAGTTACAGAGACAATAGAAATGTACGTCCGCTGCCTGGAATCGAACCGTGGCCCTTTGCGTGAGAGCCAAGCACGATAACCGCTAGGCCACAACAAAAGGACAGCACAATCCCGAGCGACTGTTCATAGTTCGCAGTTCACTCTTTGACGAGGTCAAACTTCTATCGTTCGTAATACGGCTTGAGCCGGACGACGTGCACCACCTTGGGTCGTGGCTGGCGTCTTGCAGATGGGCGTGTTCCGTCGGGATAGAACTTCGCAGTTCAGATCGCCTAGGCGCTCGGCATCGATCTTGTAGGGTCCGAAATAGCGCTTCAGAAGCTTCTCGCTGAGACCGCGGCGCAGTATCGGTGTCCACACCCATACCCAGTCTCCGGGTTGAAAGTGGATGTCCCGGTGACGAAGGTTGTACTGGCGTGCGTCAACGCTCTGTTAGTCTTGAGTCTTGATTCTTGCAAGTTGACGAGCTTCCTCCGTGCATTAAGAGAGAGTTGAGAGTCGTTGCCATCCTCGGTTGGCTCATGAGGCAGCAACAAAAAGGGACGTCTACCCCGCTGCCACGGATCGACGACACTTTGGACCGGTTGCGCCACGCCCGATACTTTTCGTTGATGAACCTAAAGAGTGGGTACTGGCAGGTCGAGGTCGGCGAACGGGATCGTGAGAAGACTGCCTTAGTCACGCCAAACGGACTGTATGAATTTAAAGTGATGCCGCTCGGACTGTGCCCACCACCGGCGACGTTCCAGCGCGTAATGGACACCGTTCTCTCCGGCTTGAAATGGCAAAGCTGCCTCGTATCTCTCGACGACGTCGTGGTATTCGCAAGCGACTTCGACGAGCACCTGAGACGTTTGCGAGTCGTCCTACAGGCTATCCAGAATGCTGGACTGACACCAAAGCCGTCAAAATGTCGGTTCGCTTACGGCAAGCTCAAATTGGGCCATGTCGTGAGTGCTCAGGGTGTAATCCCTAACCCCGCAAAGACATCCGCTGTCGCCGAGTTTCTGAAGCCATCAGACAAGAAAGCCGTACGAAGATTTCTTGGGCTGTGCGCTTACTACAGACGTTTCGTTCGCGATTTTGCCAAGAATTTCTGCACCCCTCACGCATCTGACTAAGGACGACGTCAACTTCCAGTGGGGGGAGGAGCAAGAACAAGCGTTGAACGAACTGAAGGAAAGACTCCAGTCGCCCCATATCCTCGGACACTTCGATCCATCAGCGGAAACGGAAATTCACACGGACGCCAGCAACACCGGACTCGGCGCGGTACTCGTCCAAAGACAAGACGGAGCAGAGAGGTGATCGCTTACGCAAGCCGAGCACTGTCCAAGGCAGAGAAAAAATCACTGAACGACCGACAAGGAATGTCTCGCTGTCGTCCGGGCGTTAACTAAGTTCCGGCCGTACATGTACGGGATCCCGTTCCGCGTTGTCCCGGACCACCACGCTCTCTGTTGGCTCGCCAACCTCAAGGACCCGTCAGGATGCCTCGCTCGCTGGTGTCTTCGACTGCGAGAATTCGACGTAACCATTGTGCATAAGTCTGGCCGCAAGCATAACGACGCCGACTGTTTGTCTAGAGACCCAGTCGAATCTCCTCCCGACAGCACTGACGACGACGATGGCGCCCGTTTTCTCGGCGCAGTTACAGATACGGACGTGGGAGCACTTCAACGAGACAACCCGGAACTTCGTGCCGTGAACGACCACCTCGAAGGTCAAGGAAGTTCAGTTCAGCGAGTCTTGGCCCGAGACTCGTCAAGCTTCGTTCTGCGGCGAGGCGTGCTCTTCAAGAAGAACTTCGGAACCAGCAACCCTGCCTGGCTGCTGGTTGTTCCTGCCAGCCTGCGAGAAGAAATCTTTCAAGCATGCCATGACGACCCGACGGCTGGACACCATGGCTACAGCAGGACGCTCGCCCGGACTCGTGACAAGTACTATTGGCCGAGACTCCCAAAAACCGTCCATCTGTACACATGGTCGTGCGTGCCATGAGTGCTAACGACGTAAGAAGCTTCCGACGAAGCCAGCAGGACTCCTGCAGGCGATATCTACCCAACACCTCCACCAAAATGTCACGAATGACGAGGTGACGAACAAGGAATAACTGAGAAAACTGAAAGGTTTAATAGGGCGAACTTGTGCCCAAAACAAAAAGGAAACAGAAGATAACAACAGAGCGTCGCGGGCGTCGAGGTCGGCGTAACAGCAGGATCGAACGCTGGGGCGAGACTGACTCCGGCTTGCCCCACGGAGCCCCTTATGTATGTACGCGCGTGGGGTTCTCGAACCTTCGCCGTAGAACAGTTGGCGCCTAGAAGATCGGCGCCTAGAAAATTCGGCGCCTAGAACATCCGGACCTCGAATACGTAACAGGGTTCTCGAATTTTACTAGAATGCGAGAGTTACAGAGATGATAAAAATGTACGTCCGCTGCCTGGAATCGAATCGTAGACCTTTGCGTGAGAACCAAGCACGATAACCGCTAGGCCACGGGCGCACTGCCGACATGGTCAGCCGCGCGCGCGGCATTACGTAACGTAACTTAACGTAAGAAAATGGGGCAGCGTGAACCAGCCTTAATTCAGGACGACAATTGCAGCCGCACGGGAGCAGCACAAAAAAAATGTTACGACAGAAAAACTGGCGTCAATTTGCGCCATTCTACGACATGCTCTGCGGGGAATCAAACGCATGACTTTTATATAATTCCGCCATCAGTGTTTTCTTTTTACTAATATATGCACCCCTGAGCCGTTCAAAAATATTTCCGAGGTATGAGACTACTGAGAAAAAAATCAACATGCTGGGAATATTATTTAGTGCGTAGGAGGTTATCCAGAAAATCCGTACCCTCAAAATGACCAGTATATAAAAGGCGGAAGCGCACTGGAACGAGTAGTGAAGGGTGTAGTGTGCGGTCATGTTGATGTATGTTTGTGTTGTGTATGTGAATGTTTTCTCTGTGAACTGCTCTCTATTATATGTAGTGTCATGCGAAGTGTATGTGTGTGTATAATATAGATGTACAAATCGAGATAGAGGAGCAAAATATTTGTTTGTGTAACCGATGATTTGGTCGGTACCTAGCGCCACCTAGCCTAGATATTTGCAATTACTCTGCCCGTACCTGCCATCTGGCGTCTAGCGATTTAACCTTCCTTCACGCTTCGCGGTACCTTTTGGACCGTGCAATGAGTCAAGCGCTGCTTTGAATTCGTTCTTTTCGGAACGACTGTTGGTTTCGTGAATGGTTACCACTCCCCTCTGACGTGCGGTGCTAACGAAGGAAATGTGTCGCGGAGATTTGCAAAGGTGAGACCTGATGTGTGCGCAGTGGATGGGTTTGGGTTTCCTCCGTTTAACAACGCAGTGTTCAAAACGACGAGGAAATGCGTTCTAAACACATTTACTTACAGGCGCGGGAAGCAGGCTTCGGCAATAAATATAGTTCGTGAAAAGCTCGTGTTACGTTTTCATTCTCTACAGCTCTCGCTTCGAACTTAGAGACTTGCTTGGATGCGCGCGAAGCGGTAGATCAATGACGGCGCGTGCTTGGCTGCCTCGCCATCGCGGGTTTCATAGGCGTTCTCCATATTGATTGCAATGCTCCTTCTTCCGTTTTGATGCGCTAAAGGGGCATTTTGGAACACTTGCTCACCGTATTGCCTGTCCGAAAACAATGCTAGCTCTTTTCGGTGGAATCGCTGCAGCGTTGCGCATGCGCATAAAGACCTACGCTATGGGTAGCGTCTTGGCGTCCTCGTTAGGCCCTATTGAGATCGATTTACTTGATTCGGAGCCGCCGTATTGCTACACAGACGAGTGAAAAACGTTACTCCCCGTTCACACGGACGAACGTTGATCCGTTTCTAAAGAAACATAATGAACAAGTTTGTTCCTCCCTTTGTGATATGGCCTTTTTTAATGTGTGTACGCTCTGCTAAAAGTCAATAAAATTTAGCTAAAGCGAAAAGTTGGGTGAATTCTCCGGCCGCCACATTTGTGTGAGCTGGCAGAGCACCGCAGCTACGTAGAATTTTGTTTTTCTTCATGTGGTTGTAGTGGTTTGGATGCCACTTCCAGTTTGAACCGCTACATGCATATTCATCAGACACCATGTTTCCTTTGCATCCTGGACCACACGAGCATATTTACCCTCACCTTAAAGGTCTCAAAATCACCTCGCGCCAGTAGAGCAGTAGGACGCTGTTAAAGGTTAGAAGTTCATGGGAAGTTCCTCCTCCCCTTTCAACTTTAGCATAGTGAACGCTGGAAGGAAGGTCGCCCCCTCTCCAGCGTTCGCTCTGCTAAAATGGAAAGAGGGGGCGGAGCTTCCCTGAACTCTTAATTTGGCACCGACTATAGAAAGTTTTTCGTTGTTATCATCTAGGGCATTCACTTTATGGTGAGCACAAGTTCGTCCGGTTCTTGTACAGAGGTTGTGGTAACGTCAGAACGCCGAGCTCTGATTGGCTCTGATTGGAAAGATAGTGGGTAGACCTCGAGGCAGCTTGCTTTGAGCTCTACCCACTATCCTTCATTCAGAGCCAATCAGAGCTCGGCGTTCTGACGTCACCACAACCCCTCGAACGAAGCAGACGGACTTGCTCTCCGCATATGAATGCGGGGCCCAGAACGGGTGTGTTAAGCGTCCTATGGCATCTATGCATTTAAAGTTGTCTCGAAGCGCCAAAGAATGACGTCACAGTAGTCGACGTATTATGTTGTCGGATGTCGTTATTTTGGTGGTTAGTCGTAGACGCTATGAGGAAGGGAAAGGGGGAGGGGGGGGAACGAGCGAACGCAAATCACGCTGCTGTCGTGGCGTCCCTTTTCGCTGCAGAAACTTCCGTGGACTGTCGAGCTGAGAGCAAGCTGCAGCAAAACAGATGCAGGCCGAATCCACCTTCACTGCTGCACTACCTTTAAGATCGCTGCAAGCAAGAACGTGATACTTTTATGACGTCATCAGGTGGAAATCGAGGGACATACCTGTCGGAAACAAGCTTCCGGCGTCGTAATGTATGAGCGGCCATGATTATAAAATTAAAATAGTGTGGGATCTCTGTGCTGATGGTGTCCCTCCTTTCCACATTAACCAAACGTCGGGATTTTCAGAAATACAAGAGCAGTAACAATGTTGATTCTGTGTACCACCTTGCCCTTTAAATCAAAATCCGTCTACAATTTGTTGGAATACTAGCACAATCGATCAAACGGGCAAGTTCAATATAAAATTCTTGATTGCGTGAAATGTCTCCACTTCCTTTACGGTGCAAATCGGACGAACCCTATTTGAGCTCCCGCTTAAAGAGCTTACCGGAGCCACACTTCGCAAGTGTTTCCCAGAATGTGATACTCGTGAAACAATGCTTCTGCAACGGTGTTCTATCTCAAAATAGTCAAATGAGAGCTGTATGCAGACAGAAAATGCCTCGTTTTATCGGTGCGATATACATGCAAGAACATGATGAAAAAAGTTTCAATGTTCTAAGGTAATATTCGCGATCTATAAAAAACTTTCGGCAATGCAAATTTGATGTGTCGATTATTTAGAGATATTTGCATGAAAATACTTTTCAGAAATGTTATTTTAAGAGAAAAACAAACATGTGGGATATATATATATATATATATATATATATATATATATATATATATATATATATATATATATATATATATATAGGGTGTCCAAAAGAAAATTTACTGGGTTTTTTCAACTGCAAAAATAACTAAGCATCGCCGAACGCTCATTCTCCGCCCAAAGGTTGCGCTAGAGGTCACAACCAAATGCCAAAGTTTCAACCCGATCCGAAACTTTAATCAAAAGTTATAGGTCATTTTCTGAAAATTTCAATGGGAAAATGGCGGCCGACGGAGTTTTCGAATACATGAGGGCTCTACGGCACCAGAAACTGAAAACGGGCAAAAATGGGCTCCATTTTCCCATTGAAATTTTTAGAAAATCACTTATAACTTTTGAATAGCGTGTCGGATCGGGCTGAAACTTTGGCATCTGGTTGCGACCTCTAGCGCTACCTTTGGCCGGAGAATGAGCGTTCGGCGATGCCTAGTTTATTTTTGCGGTTAAAGAAACCCTGTAAATTTTCTTTTGGGACACCCTGTATATTCAATAGAGGTTCTTGGAAAGCTCGGCTCGGGCGTTATTTGCTGCGTACATGTGGCGTTAAGTTAAAGGCAATTATATTTACGTGGAGCCATCTGCGCGGCTTTGTGTGATAGCATAAAGCATAACTTTGTAGATTGTGATACAGAACTGTGCTTAGACTTAATATGGCTTGCTCATGAACTGTTGCAGTTGTGATGGCGGCTTCAAATATCAGGTGATATATTTTTTGAAGCAAAAATAACAACCCGAGCATTAAGACTAATTAGCAGTGATCTCGGGGATTTTTGGTTGCAATTACAGACCAGATTTCCCCATAATGTCGCGTCACAGCTCAACATGATATATTTTGAGACATCGCTCACTTATCTGAGTCGTGCACTTGAGAGCTTTGTACTCGAGACGCATAATGGCTCCCTCTGTAAATTAACGTGAACGTTCTTTGGTTTGGTGTTCGGCATTTTGTGAAAACTGGATAAAAACATGGCCGCGAGACTCGACACTGATTGGTTGGTGGGTAGGAGAGGATGAGTGAGGTGCTCCACGCTGTTTGATTAACAGGGGGGGGGGGGTCATGTGACCAGAAGGCTGGGCGAAGAGGAGCTCGACCACCTGTGCGCACCAGAGGAAGAGGAGCTCGAGAGTAGGGAAGGCTCTGGAAGGTCGCCGAGTTTATCAGCCCAATTAGCGATAGTATCGCTTCATTCTAGGAACAACGATCAAGGGTACATATAATACGTGTTAAACTATCCGATGAAGAGCGCCGTGATCGTAGGCGTCTGACTTCTGGAAAGTCAGAGTATCGCTACACGTTTATGATGCTAGAACGTTTCACGTGTGCAAGACAATTGTCATAACCTTAACAATTTGTCATATATATATATTATTTTTTAATTTAGCGCATTATGTTGTTTTGCTATTAGGTTCTGATTGGCGGCATTCTTGCTTTTACACAAGTGCCCCATGGACGCTAGACTGCATGTTGCATAGGATAATGGCTTTTATATCGCAGTTCAAACGTCAAGGAGAGCGCGAATCAGTTGCAGGAGGAAATATTTTTCTTAATTTGCAGCCCTTGGTCTTATGCGCTGCGTCATCTCAATAATGTTATTCACACAGTGTCTGCCACATAACAACAGCGTTTTAAGTATCGCAGTGCTTCGTGTAACGTTTCTACGTCCACCTGATTTACACTTACCAGGTGAGTGTTGAATGAACGTTCCTGAGTTTACAGGCGACTCAAACAGCAATGTCTTGCTAAAGTTGCATTGTTTACTTGTGTTTTTTTCGCAGATGTGTCTTTCATTCAAAATATATTTATTAAAAGAAACTGATAGGCGAAAGATTTGAAATAAAGGAGTTTGTCATTAATTGCAGGAAAGATGGTGATATATTTATATTGAATACCGTCCTTGCTCTCTGCCCCAGAATCATTAACGACGCATTGTACTCAAACAAAGTAATTTTCAGCGTAAACCAGACAATTTGTCTTACTTTTACATAACCTCAAACCAATGAGTAATCTTTAAATTATAGAGATGCACATATTTCCCAAACATTTTTTTTTTAATTTCAGAAAAAAGTCTTGGGGGGTTTGCTGACCATGTCATTTGGGGCACAAAGATGTTTAATCTACTTTATAATATGTTTAGGCTTATTTCAAGAGCTTTTATTTTTTAAATTTACGATTTGTTTTAGGAATGTTTATACTTCACGTGCTAACTTTTTATTTTACCTCAATTCGTCCATTAATTGTTTTAGGATAATAAACAATGTCTTAAAGGCGAGTAAAATTTTTTGATAACATTTTGAATTTTTTACGTATACGTTGAATTTTATACGCCAGCTGCTTAATAACATAAATCTAGCTGTCAATCAAATGACACGTTTTGCAATATATGTTACAATACATGTTTACGATATAGTAAACATTGTAATTTGAAATTATATAATTTTTGGATCTCCAAACTAAAGAATAGATCGACTCTCAAACGTTTTGGTACCTTGCAATATGAAATGCATACGTTAAAAAAAATGTTGTCTTTGAATTAAACACGAAATTTAAAAATGCTAGGGCTAATATTCAAAGAAACATATTATATGGCATATTCAAATCTGGGCAAAAGAGGCTCCGTCTAAATCTGTTCACAAATAATGATAATAAAATTATAATTGAGTAGATGACCATCGACTTGCGAGTTTCAATCTTCATGGGCGGGGAAAAAAAAGAAGCCAGTTTTCTCTACGAATCACCACCACGTGTGCACACTGCGCATATCTGTTTACAGCTCATACAATATGTTCTCGCACAGATGTTTTTACGAGCAGAATGTTCTAGGCAAAAAAATAACGCAAAAAAATCAAATTTGTCATTAACAACGGCCGAGAGGAGAGGGAGAACATAAATAGAGGATGTGTAGTGTTTGGCAGGATTAAAAACGGCGACTCGCGCAAAACATCACCTGTGTTAACGGTGTATTTTTTACTGGCTGCCAAAGGATTTCGATCGCCAAACAAGGACCTTGTCTAAAGATCTTTCGTTCAGGTTAGTTAAAAGCATACTTTGTTTTTAAGGCGCACAGTCTTGTACACGTTACTCTAAAAACGTGCTCGCTTAGAATTAAAATTATTCTTGATTAAAAGTATTAAATCAAGTTACGCATACTTGAGATGAAAAGTAATTGGTCGTTACTTGATTAATTAACCATTACATGTCCGATTACTTCAGATTTCGCCGGTTTTAAAACGGATCTTTTGTTGTGCTCATTATGAGATTAGAATCGCCAAATCATAAACTTCTTAAATTCCTCGTTAAGCAGATTTTATAAACCTTCCTCTAGTCGGAGACTTGGTTCGATGATTCCTTGGCAGAAACCATGTAAAAACAAAGGGTGCCAGTACAAAGGGAGGGACAAAATAGTAAAGGTTACAAGTAGGTCTAGTAATTTCAAAAATGATCTGATTACTCTTGTTATTTCTGCCTCATAAAAACATTGAAAATATTACAAAATGACTACCAAAAGTTATCGATTACAAGTAATTTGAGTACTTGTAATGACAACCCTACAAGTCCGGATGCGTATCCCTGTCTAACAAGAATTGTTTTATGTAAAATATTTTTCTTGTCTAAACGACTTACCTTTGTAGGGATATAATATATGAAATTATGTGAATGTGCCGATGTAGTCTTGACCGCGAGTTTATTTTAATATCGTACATTGATGAAAAAAGTAGGTGTAATTTTTTCCTCCAGTCTCAGTGACCATTAAAACCAACATAATGTTATTGTCTATTACCTGCCTGAAAAAAATAGGACTTAACATATTTTCTTACATCACAATAGAATCGACGCTAAGGATGGCTGCTCGCATCATGAACCGAGTTATACACTCGCCTTTCCCCGACTTCGATGTTAAAGACAGCTCAGCTCCTGAACTTATAGAGCAGCGCTTGAAGACATTTTCCGACAAGATCATTATTGTAAGTACATTCCTGCCTGCACAGTATTCCCGCGTGATTAAAACGTATCGTTACAATGAAGGGAGCACAATAAAAAGAGTTAATCGTGTATTTGTTCTGAAATGCGAGATTATCTAACCTGGCAAATCTCGATGATTATGCTTTACCCCTTTTTTTCTCAAAATGACGTTCTTCTGCCGCACACAAATCAACACCGAAAAACTAACACAATGCATTGTAAGAATCTGCCTACATCGAACTGATAGAAGGAAATAAGTTGAGCGTTTGCTTTTCCTAAGCGCGTTTCTGTTCAAAGCTGGGAGTTTATATAACGCGGATCATATTGTGCTCTCTTATTTCTAGGAGGACGCCTATCAAAGCTTAACCGCTAGCGACCTGTTAAAAAAGATACGCAAATACGCCGTGGGTTATCAACACCACGGCGTGAAAGCAGGCTCCATGGTGTGTGCGCACATCGGCAGCACAGTTGAAAATGCAGCAGCAGCTTTGGGGGTTGTATTCGCTGGGGGTACGCTTGTCATGGCAAAGACGGCCTACGTTGCAAGTGAGTACTCTCCGTATGCCTCTACTGAATTTGAAAATAAACGGCTGCCGTCACTCTAGCGACGGAGTGCCTAATAAAAGACCGTTCTTTTAGGAGAGCTTATGTTCACGATTGAAGACAGCAAGTGCAGTTTTCTGCTAACCGACCAGCAAACTGCACCAAATGTTACGAAACTTAGTATACCACCGAGAATCAAGGTGAGTGAATGTACAAGAGTATTTTGTTTCTAACTTTTCAAAATTGTTAAAAAAAAGTGGAAGACGTTTACAAATTTCTGTAATGCGAAATTAGAGCGCAGCTCTTGAGGTAGTTTTATTTTGCGATATACCGTGCTAAACATTTGAGGAGGAAATATCTATATGTACTACACATATAGATATCGTACTGCTGCGTACACGCACATACACATATATATTATTTATATATATATATATATATATATATATACGTATATATATATATATATATATATATATATATATATATATATATATATATATATATATACAGGCATGGTGGCGGGGATCGAAGGCGTGGGGTATAACTGGGAGGAAAAGCAAAACCCTTGATAAAAACAGCAACAATGGGTGGTTTATTCTTCGACGTTTCGGCCGGAGTCCGGCCTCTGACGAAAACGGATCTCCAGTCGATATACGTATATCGATATATGATATATATATATATATATATATATATATATATATATATATATATATATATATATATATATATATATATATATATATATATATATATATATATATATATACTCCCAAACGAGGTACCTGTTTCACCACTTTGATCCATCTGACAAGGCGACCCCTGCTTTCATCACCATCCGCGGGGCCTCAATCTTCGATATCGAGAGGGAGCTGGCCAATATTCCGCGATCCGTAACGACCGTCATCTTCCATGTCGGGACGAGCGAGTTGGAGAAGTACGGCTCCGAAGAGACGCTTCGACGGTGTGGCCGTCTAGTCAACAACACCTTGCAAGCTTGTCCGGAGCTTCAAAGCCTTGTTGTATCCCTCGTGCTGCCGTGGTACACGAACCGCCGTTTGGAACAACCCAATGACCGATTCGTACACTGGTTCAATAACGAGACCCACCAATTCAACGACACGGTCAAGGGCTACTGCTGGAAACCGGGCAAGGTGACCTTCCTCGACCACGGGTTTACGACGCTCCCGCCTCGTCGATTTCTGGCCGCGGACGGATTTCATCAAGTTTTCCCGGTGTAGCGCTGATCGCACAAAATTTGAAAGGCCTGCTCCTACAAGGTAAGAGCAGGCCTTTCAAATGACAGGGACCTCAGATGACCAACTGAATGGTCATCTGAGGTCCTTGTCGCCGAAAGGTGTTTTACTGCCCCGCTCATGCAAAGGCTTTCTTTCCTATGACTAGGGACAGTCAAAGACTACTAAACGAAGTGTTGGCTCCACGGCACTTATGTCTGTAATCAAAATATCATGTCACCATCAGACTGAGTCCTGTTTTGCAAGACAAATATTTTGATTACGAGAGTCGGGATATCCTGATGATCTCCTGGCAGGTGTGTGTGAAAACCTATGCAAGAAACTCAAGCGCACATCACCGAGCAGCGATGAAACAAATGCAAAAAAATCTCGAAGGCATATCGCAGTGATCCCATATCTTCATGCGATCACTCACACAATAAAAAATATCGCTGGAAGACAGGACGTGCATGTGGTTTGTTCTGCCCCAAAGAAGGCCTACTCCATGTGCCGCCAAGTAAATAAGAGAGCCAGCCAGGGGAAGGAATGCAACACTGCTCATATGACACAATATACCCAGTGAGAAACTGGAGTGGTGTACCGTATTCCTCGACCTCGCAACTAGTGCTACATCGGCCAGACAGGTCGATGTATTACAGAACAAAACTTGAGAGCACGCAGAGGCAGTAAAGAGCACATCATCCGGAGACCTTTCAGCCCACTGCAGGACCTGTGAGTCTAGTCCAGCCCTTACCAGCGTGAGAATTCTTGCAAGCAACAGAAATCAACACGCAAGAGAGATGCGTGAGGCATTAGCTATTGAAGAAAATGCAGATGACTGTCTGTCCCTCAATCACTCTTCATGACAAAGAAAAACAATATCAACAGTGAGTTTTGGCCAGAGAATTGTACCAACAGTGCTTCGATCACGCTTCCCAGTGTCTCTGATGTGCTTTATTCTAGGTAGACTTGTATGATTGATATGTGCTTATTTTTACACTATTAAAGTTTAACTTTCACTTTTATATTTCTTATTTTTTTAAGATATTTCTTCGTTTCTTTGCATTTTTCAAATATTAACGAAATTATTCAATCTCACAAACATGTAATGGTCGAGAAGCTGAAGATGAAGACTGGCCCGAGGGTTGAAGAAGATGAAGATAGTAAATAATGGTTGATAATCAGCCATGTGTTTTTCCTCTCTCTGTGTAAGTGTTTTTCAGCTCAAGCAGTTTTCCCACCATGTTCTGCCTATTGCATTGAACAACTGTAATATACCCGAGAATTGTAATGCAATGCGACTCATTGCACACATCTCCATTAAAAACTGTAGTTCCCCTCAATTAGTTTTAAATATAGGAAAAGAGAATGCACAAGCTGCACATATTATGTTTTGCACAAACCACGCTCCGAGTATGGTTTGTGCTAGTTTTTTTATTGTACTCCCTAGATGTTTTGTTAGGGCGAAAACAAGCGAACGAGCGTCGTGCACAGGTACTACGTTAAATGGCCTTGCGCGATGCGTGATGTCAATGAATTGAGCGGTAACATGAAATGATGTTAAACCACTCTCGCCGGCAGGTTTTGAAAGGAGCGCAATGCTGCACTAGTAGCTGCGCCATGAATCTGTGGCTAAAGGCTCTGACTCACCTCATCGACCCAGTTTTAAGCCCCATTGGAAACCTAAACGCCAGTCCAGCTTCCCCGATATAGAAGGTCTAAAAAATATTTACAGGGTTTTTTTTCACAGCAAAAATAAACTATGGATGGCCGAACGCTGATTCTCTGCCGAAAGATAGCGCTAGAGGTCCGAACAAGATACCAAAGTTACAGCACGAACCGAGATTTTATTCAAAAGTTATAACTATTAAACTTGGATTGAGCGCGTTGGTAATAGATTCAAAAATATACGAAAGAGTCAGACAAAAAGAACGGACAGGACAAACATCCCAAGAAAGATGTTTGTCCTGTCACGTCCTTTTTGTCTAACCCTTTCGTATAGTTTTCAATTATAAGTGATTTACTGAAAATATCGATGGGAAAAAGGGGCCATTTCTGCCCGTTCTGGCACTACAGAGCACCATGTATTCGAGAGCTCCGCCGGCTACCATTTTCCCATTGACATTTCAAAAAATCATGCATAACTTTCTAATAAAATATCGGTTCGCGCTGAAACTTTGTCATCTGGTTCGGACATCTAGCGCTACCTTCGGATGGAGAATGAGCGTTCGGCGATAAGTAGATTAATTTTGCGACGAAAAAACCCAGTATATTTTTCGGGGACACGTTGTACTTATCGGGGAAATTAACATGACCTAATCTAAACACGAACCCGATCTGTGTCTCCGTTAAATTTAGAGGGAAAATAGACTTCACGTGACCTGAATGCCAATCCAGTTTCCGAGCTTAATTTAGGAGGGCGATTTGCGCCACATGACAAACACATTCTTTTCACCATTCTTCTCGCCTCCCTACCCTCTTCTGATCACGTGATACACCAATTCATTTTCCCAAAAATTGATAAGAAATGGAGGTTCTGCACTCCTGTAACGACGGTTAAATGCCTTCGAAACGATTGAAACGATCGCTTCTAATCACTTCATTTCACGCGTTATAGAACTTTAAAGATAAAGGTTATTTAAACTTAAAATACAAATATTTTCTGCAATGCTTGGAGATGCCGCACTACGTTTCACACTAAGTCCGCTACGACCCAATAGAGCCAATCAAACGGCGTCAAAAGTGCACCGTCATGGCGTTCATGGTCTTTCTGCGTTTTTTATCACCGGCTATGCGGAGCGCCAGTTCGTCCGCTTCTTTTGCAAGGGTTCTGGTGACGTCAGAGTGTCGAGCTCTGATTGGCTCTGATTGGAGGATAGTGGGTAGACCTGAAGGCTGCTAGCGTTGGGGTCTACCCACCATCCTTCAGTCAGAGCCAATCAGAGCCCGGCGTTCTGACGTCAACGTGACCCCTTTAAAAGTAGCAGACGAACTGGCGCTCCGCATACCAGTTACGCGCAGTGAATAATCAACTGTGCGCCTGTGCTTTTTGATTGGCGTGATTGGTTCAGCCGGAGATAGCAAACGCACAAACACTGTGACGATGCACTCTTGGCTTTGCCTGATTGGCTTCTTCTGATCGTGGTGTCGGCTGCGCACGAACTTAGTGTGCAGCGAAGTATGGAAACTCAAGGTATGGAAACAAAAATTAGTTAACAATTTAGGTAATGAGATGCCTTTTTTTTAACGTTGCACGTATATTACCATCATGAATACATACGGAGAATTTTAGTTCTTCCTGTAACAAAGGACAAGTGCTAAATATCGTGGGCACCCTGACGGCTTTCATGTTTGTTTCTCTTTTTCTATGTGGCAGTCAATGTTCGCTGTAGGAAGCGAACCAGGTTTTATCGACGTGACCCAGTTTCAAGAACTTTCGGACGATACATTCCAACCTCATGTTCCTACTGACAGCGAGAAAGAGGTTGTGGTGGTACTGTACACCTCTGGATCGACGGGTCTCCCGAAAGGCGTGGAAATATCGCACCGGGGCTATTGTGCCTCTTTTCATGCATTCAGGTGCGCTGATAGAAGTGGAATAAGCTTCACTGTTTAACAACAACGAAAAAAAGGTTAATGTTTTGCGATTCCGGTGGTAGCTTATGTTACTTTTTCTAATTAAACGTATATAACATTATAGGCGTTCACATCACCAAGTTCTGCCCTATGACCAGAAAGATCTCAAATAAAAACGAATTAAGGGCAAAATATATCCTGTCTAGCGGAATAAAAACGGAAGTGCATTTAGTAGGCTTCTGATAGAGTGGTCTAATAGTTTTTGTTTTTAATTAAACGTATTACAACAGCTATTTCGCTCTATTGCACAGCAAAAAATCAAAACCGATTAATGGCGTAATATACAAACAAATTTGATTGCAAAAATTGGCTGCAGGAACCACTATTGTTAGTTGTCTATGAATTGCGATAGCATTCGTCACGAGACTCTCGACAAAGCTCACTGTGAATACGACGAAGCAACTTTTAGGTAAACACTTTATTATATAAATGTTTTACGACGCAATCATTGACGTGAGGGCGACTGCAGCACGCCACTTCAAAATTGAGTGATTGCTTCGTCTCTGTGTAATCGTTTAATTATTCTGTCTCTGTGTAACCATTCAATGTTCAAACTGTTTCCCCGTCATCATTGCAGCTTCGTGTGTATGTCTTGTCCTGTCTATGTGTAATCGTTTGATGTTCATAGCCGCTTCGTAGCTTGGGCGCAAATGTGATTGTGCGCGTACTTCCGCTCCGTGTATGCGCGACGCGGGTTTTTCCACTTGCTGCGGACGACTTTTAGGACAACCTCTAGGACGACCTCTAGGGCGACCTCAAGGACGACCTTTAGGACGATCTCCAGAACGACGTCTAGAAGGACGTCAAGAGCGACGTCCTAAAGGACGACGTCAATGATGATGTCTAGAACGACCTCTAGGACAACCTCTAGGACAACGCCAAGGACGACTCCTAGGACGGCGTCGAGGACGACGTCATGGAGAATGACGTCAACGACGACGTCTATAACGATCTCTAGCACAACCTTTAGGGCGACCTCAAGAACTAATTCTAGGACGACAACGCGCGGCGCCTGCGTATCCAGACGTTGTGGGTATGGGGACATCCTCCATATGCGGAAACGGCGCGTCGCGCATACGCGCGGTGCATTCTACACTCTTAGAAAAAAGGGTATCGATAGTCCTCCTTTAGGGGAGGAACGGTCTTGTAACCTATGTTCCTTCAGAAAGGGAGAAACTTTCGTCCCTGAAGCAGGGGAGCAACTAGTTCCTCCGTCGCCTGCATCTCATTATGGCGGCGCTGAATCGAGCGAATCGAGCTCAATAAGGCTTAACGAGGACGCTGCGTCTCTTGTACGGGACGAGAGGAGCAGCAAATAAAAGCGTAACACGAGCTTTCCGCGCACTGTGTTTATTTCCGAAGCCAGATTCCCCCACAGGTACAGAAACTTGCGTTTCGAAAGCAGTTCCTCAGTCTTCTCGTCGACAGCACTGCGATGTTAAACGGAGACAACCGATACCTAGTTAACTTCGCGCACTTTACGTCTTACCTTTGGTGTTCCACGAGTCACAATCCCTTCGTCAACCGCACATCACGGAGGAATGGCAAACTCAATCCGCGAAACGAAAAGCCGCTCTCAAAAGAACAAACTCGAAGCCGCTGTTTGTCGCGTAGCGTGAAAGAAGGTTAAATCGCTTGCCACCAGATGGCAGGGTCAAGCAGAGTAATTGCAAGTAGCTAGGCTAGGTGGCGCTAGGTACAGCCCAATTCATGTTCTACAAAAAATATTTTCATTTCCACAGGCCACCATTGCGCTTCAGGATCTTCGGGAACCTCTACAATACACACACTACGCATACTACAGGCATCAGGTGAACATACATTGAGCACATACACATACATGGCAGACACAAACATCAATACAACAGTACACTAACACGAACGCTACACCCGAGCTCTGCGTTTCCGTCTTTTATACTGGTCGTTTTGAACGTTCGGAATTTCTCGGTGACTGAATAAGCAACAAAAAATATTCCCAGCATGGTGATTTTTTCCCAGCAATGTCATACCTCTGAGAGTATTTTGAATGGCTCAGGGGATGAATCTCTTATTAAAAAGCAAGCGCTCGATCATGCCGTAATTATTTGAAAGCCAATAAATCAAGCCGCTCCAATGCGGTTCGAAGCCATGAGTTTGTTTCCCCGCACGGCACGTCGTAGCCTGTATTTCTATTGTAGTGTTTGTTTTTCTATTTGTGCTGTTCGCGCAAGGCTGCAATTGCCGTCTTGAATTAATCTCTGTAGAGCGGATATTCACTCAGCTGGAAGCGATGCTTCACGGGCTGAGAAATCGCTTTTCGATCAACTTGAATGCACTCAAAGCCGCGACTTGCGGCAGGTGTTAAGTGTACGGAGCTACCCCGTGGCGAGCTCGAAAACGTCTAGCGCTCATCCCAGCGCGCCACTTGGAGGGCAGTTTCTCCAGGAACCTAAGTATATTTAAACAGCAAAATAAAAGGTAGCTTTTTTTTTCGATTTTACCTATTCTTTTTAATGCTAAAATTCCACACTGTAAATATACGCACTTTCCGTCACGATTTCGTACTATTCAGTCCTTTCCCCAGAGCGCAATCGCTCTCGGAGACGAGACAACCGACAGTCACATTGGCCACTGTACGATAGGAGCTTACTGTTCAGACCAGCATTCCAACATGACTATCCGCAATCCGCACGTCGATCGATTGCACCTAATCCCTCAAGTGGTATTAAACGTTTTAATGTAAAGCGGAATGTCAACCTGCGACACCCCGCCCCCTCCGATCACGGCCCGACCAGCGGCATCAATGCCCGACAGTTTACGTCATCTCATCTTGTTGTTACACCACTGATACGCGAACACACGGTCACATCGGCGATAATTCCAGTCTTCTGTTCACAACCCACAACACTGCCATCACGATGTTGCTGCTATGTTGCTGACACGCACGAATACAGAACCACGTTGAACGCCGGTTGCACTCGGCATCGGAAAACAGAACCGAACTCAGCACGGAAAACACCCAGGCAGCCGGCAGCAAAACCTGCCTGTCTCGGACGCAGTTCCTGCGATTTCCATAACGTCGAAAACGTCGACACATTTCCGCGTGGTTTCGCTACTGTAGCTCCGCGTGTCCGGGTCCGGCTCCCGCAATCCGGAGACGCCCATTTTACCCAGTGTAAGTGGCGCTGCTGGCACTGCTCCGAAACTTCGCTGTTTCTAGCGGCTTCGTTTGCTCGTTTGATAAAATTAGTGATAAAAACGTCGATGCAACCGAAATGTTCTGCACGTTTGGACTAGAAGACGGAATTACAGGCGGCCTTCGCTGCCGCTGAAGCTCAATCAACTCAACAGCATTTATTAAACAACGTGCGCAACCTGCTCGAAAAACGAAACCGAAAGAAGATGAGTCGGGAGGGCGAAAGCTTTCTCGCGTCTGCCTGGAGAAGGAGAAAAACGTTTCGTTCCTCCCTTTTTCTCGTGTCCGCTTGGGGGCGCGTCAGTAGAAGGGAGGAAGACCCGCCGTTGCCACTTTTTTCCTCCATTTTTTCTTAGAGTGTAGGCTTGATAGCGTATTGCGAAAACCAGGCGAAGTAGCTAAAGACACTGCTGTCGCTTTAATAAACTACGTCATGCTTAAGATATCGCATCACGCCGTGAAGCCAGAAAGAGGTGCATTGTGATTTGGACAATGACGAAACAAACGCATTCTGTCCATATAGGTGCTTGCTTTATTTAACCGTTGGCAAAATACAGTTGAAGAAAACAAAAATAGTAAAACAATATTAGATGATCATATTGTGATGAATATATATTGTTGCTTCTTATGCCCTTTCATTATCTTTTGATATAACATAGTATATTTATTGGCCATTTTTGGATCAATTTGTTCATTTTTCGGCATTTCAGGTCACTTGGAATTTGCAGTGAAGAGGATGTTTACCTTGCCTGGAATCCCTAACCCACGTGTCGGGGTTTGCACTGGGCATGTTTTGTATGTTTATAGGCGCGAAGATCGTAATCACCGAACCCTTTATCTCGTGCAAAGCTTTTCTCGAAACCCTCAAAATGTTTAGGGTGAGAAACTTTATTCGAAATTACTGATAACGATAAGTACGCGAAACATTTGGACTGCATGAGACCGCGTTAATTGTATATGGAAGTTGCCCGTTTTACTCATTTGCATTTGAAACATGTAATCAGATTGATCTCCCCATCACGCCTGAAGCTCCCCGTCGGTTTTTTTTTCTTCTGTGGTGTCTACAAAATCGCCGAGCAGCGCAAGAATACGCCAGTATCTTCTTTTGCTCACCGTTTAGCCTCGTGATTCGTTTTTTGGGGTTCTTTTCAGAAAATGTTGAAATCTGATTGGTTGTGGAGCGATGCGTATCGTACTCACTTTAATTTTAAAAGGCACGTGTTAACTACCGTGATGTATCCAATCCACGAATACAAATTTTCCCCTAAACAAGAGTGACTACCTGAATAGGGAAACTCATTTTATGAACTGAAATATCCTACCAGTTTTGACAAAACTCGGAGTGCAAACGAGCAACACTTAACAGAGCCTTTGTTTCTTCTGCCTATTTTTTTTCTTGGTTCTCACTTACAGTTCTTTTTTATTTTTACCCCGGTCGCATAAACGCAAAATATAGGTGACATTTCGAAGTTTATGGTCCTCATATGTTACCGTGTGCTACAAGGCTAAAAGTTACAAATGAGCCGAATTTTTACTAGAAACATGATATCCGACCAGAAGTGTCGGTGGTGCTGCATTGATCAAGTTAGCTTAAGAATGTCGTTTTAAAGAGAAATAAAATAAAATATAAACCCTTTATTTTAAGTTTAGATGCCATAATCATATAACTATATTCAATGTGCATAAAAAGTTAACCCACTCAAATATTTTCTCCGCAACCCGATCATGCATATCTAATTATCTCCTGCTTTTTTTCTTTTCGTTGTTCATAAACTTTTTAGCATCTGTTGTTCTACTGACCAGATGTTTAGCAGCGTACTGTCCCTTTTTGCATGCCGGAAACGCGTACATTTTGTGAGAAGTGTCCATGCAATACAACAGCGTTAATTTTGTTTTCATTTTACAGATATCGCTTTTTCTTGGAATTCCTGTCAGGATGCAGGAAATTGTCAGCGAAGCCAGAAGGAATAATGACGTTGTATCGCGTGTAGAAAAATAATTCTAGCCGGAACGGTGATCACGAAGTCCCTTGCTAGGAGCATTTGCGAGATTTTTGGCGTGGAGTCCCTGATCAATTATTACGGCATGACTGAAACGTTTGCTCTCCTGAGCGCCTCGCCTGTCGGGGAAGTCACCTTGGACAACAGTGGCTTCCCAGTGGCCGGAAGCAAAGTCAAGGTATGCCATACAATGCATACGAGGTGTGACAATTTAATTACTGGAATATCTTTGTGAAAGCAAAACTTAATTTGCCTACCAGTGCACACAAAGCGGATTATACATACTTAAAAGTTGGAGTTTCACGCGGTGCGAACTACGTACAGGTGCGGACAATACGAAGACTTGCTTGTTCAAGATCGTTCACTGCGATAAGACTTGACGGATATTGTCGATGAGAAACTGTACTAAAGGGCAACTCCAGCCGAAAACGCAAAACCGAAATAAATAACTGGTATCACTTTAGACGCACGAAATATGATCACAGTCGGAATATTAAGTCAAAGTGAAGCCGCGTACTCAACAAAAAACTGATTATAGGGATTCGACCAAGCTGCTCTTTAGTAGATGGAGAGCGGGTTAACATTTCGTCAAGCAACACTGGGCGATGCGTACCGCAGCACCACCGTGACGCCACCTCGCGGCGGTACAACTAGTGTCAGTGTTGCCATGCCTCTCCAGAAAATCATTTTGGGTTTCCCACAAAGGCGCCCGAAAGAAAACGTTGAGCCGTGATATTTATACAACTACACTGCAATACCTAAAACAAATTATACCTTGTAATTCAGGGACTATGACTGAGCTGAAAACAGTCTTAATCCATAATTTTAACATATTCGTCGGAGTTGACGTTTAATGGTGTCAATATATAAAAACAAGTTTGTGTGAGCTAGCAAAGCACGCATTTGTCGTTCCTGTATGGCAATGTCTTAACGTACGAACTAGACACCAGGAACGAATTTTTCAGAGCTAGTGGAGGGTGCACCATTTTGCGAGCTATCTAATGAAAACCGAATTCCAGCCTTAACTTGCTGTATCTGCACACTACAGCGCCGGATGCGGCGTTTAGTTTGCAGGGTCTAAACGCCGCATCGCCGCATCCGGTGCATTACCGCGTGAGTATAGATGCAGACTACGTTTGCAGAAACGTAAACGTAAACGTTTGCAAGTATGACCTATGGTCGCACTCCATCTTGCTGCTGGTGTCGGAAAATTGATCTCATAGTCGAAAATTGCTGAGGCCGTCGATAGGCCTCAGCAATTCTTGACTAACAGACAACCTACCCACACCAGCAGCAAGATGGCGTCCGCCCAGGGGCCGTAGTTTCAAACGTCTATAGACCTAGTGTAACTGTTGCTCCGCTTGCGGACCAGAGTATCGCAATGGTACTCCCCAGGGCAGCCATATTTGATTCAAGGTTGCACTGCGGGAAGCGACCGTCGTTTCTGCAGAAAACACAGGGTCGCGGCCGGTGTGATGCAGCATGCGGTGGTGAAAAAAAAAACGTCTGCTGACGCGCCGCGCATACGCCGTTGCCCTGTTTTTGTTTTTTCGTCCGCTCCCTCTCTACGCCCTCGGTATAACGGGCAGAACGTAGCAGTCGACAAAAGCGTTGTTCTTTCGCTTTAGGTTTACGAACGAGCCGCAGGTGCGAGTTGTTGTCTGGTTCAAGGCGCCTGTAAGTGCCGGTCGCGTGCAGAGTATCGCACGCGACCGCGACTTCGCGAGCGCAGCAGACGCGAGCAACGAGATCGTCTTCCGTGTCGTCTGCTTCCCAGAATTTGGAAACCAATGTCTTAAATCATATCCCGCGTTATTAAAAACAAGAAAAAAAACGTGATTATAGTTTGCACAGTGGCCACACATAATTTTTAATGGTTAAGGAACTTACCAGATCGTCTGATTTTAGCGTAGTATCTGTATGATAGTGAAGGATGTGCTCGGCGCACGTGACCCTTCTCCGCCAATACGGAATTGGCGGCGAAAGGAAAAGGAGCACGATTCTCTGGCTATATATGCAGAGCCTATATAGTTATTTTATATAGACCAATAGGTTCTATATAGAATAAATATATCGGTTGTTCTTATTGTTATTCCATATAATGTATAGAATAACAGTAGCCTTATATACAGGGTGAAACAAGGAGACGGCAGGCTCTTTTAAATCGACCGGAAAATTCGGTTTCTTAACCTATCGCGCTACGACTTTGTGCAGCGTTGCCTGCAGATGGTGCATTTTTTTGTAAATTTTGCAAAGAGCGAACTTACCTGAGGAAAAAGTAAAGAAAGAAAAAGGCTTAGCTCCTATGGAAACGCAGCAACGCCACCGGTCTGCAAACAACACGGCGCCGTTTCGCACGGGAGACAAGAGATGGCGCAAGCGGTCGCGACGCCAACGAACGAGCAGACGACGCCGAGAGCCGGCGTGTTCAGCAGACAAGGAACTGCAGTTCCTTGTTGTTACCGCGCCTGTTTTTGTTTCTGCGACTGTCGCCGCCTGCGGAACGCGAGCCGCTTTTGAGTCGAAGGGATCGTCTGCTAAACTGCCGGCTCTCGGCGCCGTATGCTCGTTCGTTGGCGGCGTTCGTTGCGCCATCTCTTGTCTCCCGTGCGAAATGGCACCGTGTTGTTTGCAGACCGGTGCGTTTCCATAGGAGCTAAGCCTTTTCTCTTTCTTTACTTTTTCCTCAGGTAAGTTCGCTCTTTGCAAATTTTACAAAAAAAATGCACCATCTGTGGGCAACGCTGCACAAAGTCGTAGCGCGATAGGTTAAGAAACCGAATTTTCCGGCCGATTTAAAGAGCCTGCCGTCTCCTTGTTTCACCCTGTAGAACAATAGCCTCTATTGTTATTCTATATAAAATAAAAGTAGAGTCCAATAGAATAAGTCTTACCGCTTTTTTGTTACGTCAATTTGGGGTTTAAGGCAGTAACAGAATATAGACATTCGCCAATACGGCCTCTCTGCCGCCATCTTGCTGCTGGTACAGTTACTGGGTACGGCCTTAAGGACCAACACATTTGGTACGCCTTGAAATATTCGAATTACAAACGCACATACATGAAATTGAGCACGCGAACGTTGTTTCACAAGACGGTTAATGTCTATTTTTTTAAAACTCAAGTCTGAGGTGCGAAAAAAAAATAGAGCGAAACCGGCGGCTGTGCGCTTCCTATGCCTTATACCGGATGTTCGTCGTCTGCACACTGGTTTGTGAGCTTGCTCTCAGGTGCACTTTGTTCATATATTGAGTCACAAATAATAACTATCCCGATTACGTAGCTTAATGCCAGCCTTTACTATTTGTTCTTAGCGTTTTTGCGTTCAGCAAGCCACCCGCGAGAGAGTTCATAGATCAGTTTCCAGACAACAAACAGTCTGGTATCAGACATAGAAAAGACGCGGCCTCCGATTTCGCTTCTCATTTTTAATATTTCAATACTTCTGAGTTGAGCTCTAGGAAATAGACATACAACTTCTGCGAACGTACGTTCTAGTGCCAATTTCGGCCATGTACAGTCGGCACGGAATGAAACGCGAACAGTGGGTGCATGGCTTTCGCTAGAGGCTGCACCACCTGAACCAGATGGGAGCTGCAAGAAAATGGCTCCTCCTTCCATGTGTTAGACTCTTGCTCAGTGCATCCAAACCTTCGGTGTTGCGTCTCTAGGTGACTCAGCATGGGTCGACAACCATGCGCTCCTTGTTCGCGTTTCATTCCGTGCCGACTGTACGTTTGTAATTCGAATTCTATAAGTCGTGTCAAATACGTTGGGCCTGATGGCCGTAACCTGCACTTCATTAGATAGTCAAGCGTTGCTAAGGTGCGTCCAAAATAAGCGAACAGCGAGCACGCGAACAAAAAATTCCATCCACGGTGACCAGGCTAACTTCTGCAGCGTGGCTACCTGCAAACGTTTCTTTGGTACCCCATTTTCTCTAACTCAACCATTTACTTCGTGACTAAGACACTGATTGTGCCTGCTGCAGTATCCTATTCTAACAGCTTAAAAAAGCTTTATATGTTGTCATATAATCAAAACGCGGTCGTTCGACGAGTCTAAGCAAAGTTTTCTTAGTTTCTAAGTTAGCTGCTGCTAAATAAGCGTACAAACGAGAGGCATCAAACCTGCCATCTAACCACCAGTGCCATGGGAAACTACGAATACTCGACAATAATTTAGATGGCGGCGGTGCCAGCTCTCCCTTTAAGCGAATGCTTATTGTAAAATATAATAAAAATAAACAACCAAACGATGGTTTAAACCCTTGTCCTAGGTTATTGACCTCACCAGCGGAGACCCACTAGGCCCATATCAAAATGGCGAGATTTTGGTTCACACTCCATGCGTCATGAAAGGCTACCTCGGACATCCAGAAGCTTCTGCTGAAGCACTAAGCGAAGATGGCTGGTTGCGTACAGGTACGACCGGTCGTTTCTTGTACTGTTCTATATTGAAAACAGATATAGTCACTGACATCTTAAGAAGAGCAGGGTGTGGCTCTATTATCTTCTCACTTTCCGCTTCGTGATTGGTTCTTCGGCGTCGTTACCGGCCAATGGTGCCATCTCATGGTCTGGAGGGATAACAAGATGGCCGCGGCTCACCACTCCACTTGTTCCGCACGCTGTCACGTGACTATTTTATTAAATATACTGCGCTAAGCCGGAACCATCTCAATCGGGCCCCATTTTAGTTTGCGAACGTGTTTTCGTGCCGTTTTTTTAAAAGTATTTTTGCATCTTCTTGGTGCTTCGCACCGCGTATCTGACGCTCACAAATGTGTTTATGTAGAAACTATTGAATATGTCCCACTGCATAAAACAACTCCACACAAGTTCAAATCATGCGCCTTTCGACCTCCAAGAAATCCAGTTCGTTTACTTTCCCAGAAAAGACTTGGGGTACCCAATCGCTGCGATACTACGGCGTGAGCTCGGTTAGTGAGTCGGCTGAAATATGTTTAGACCACGAAAACAGTGTGGTGTAGCACTGAGCCTGAAGTAAGCACGTGAAACGTCAGGTTTAGTGTCACAAGGCGAACTGTTTTTAATGCGAATAGCATTCTTTGGATACTTCACGCACTTTTCGTCTATGTATCTATCTATCTGGCTATCTAACCTCTTACGCCGCGGGTCGATAAATAAATAAAAAAGACCGGCGCCGGCTGGGATTCGAACCGTTGACCCTTTGATCAGCAGGCAGACGCGCTAACCACAGAGCTATGAAGGCGGTCATTCAACGCACTCTAAACGGTTGTTTATATCTTTACCATAGGACGCGCTTTACAGCGCTGTCACAGCTACCGGTGCGCGCGCGTTCCATGCACGGGGCTCATTCCGCTCTCGTGAGGCTGAGCACGGCCGCTAGCTCACCCTCTCCCGCGCTCGGGAGAGGGTGATGTAGCAGCCGTGCTCCAGCCTCACGAGAGCGGAATGAGCCCTCGTGCATGGAACGCGCGCACCAGTAGCTGTGACAGCGCTGTAAGCGCGTCTATGGTAAAGATATAAACAACCGTTTAAGTACCGTTGGTTGAGACTAGCTGAGACGCCAGAAAGTCTGGTCGGTACCATTTTGAGTGTTTGTGCGTATGGCGCGTGCTTTGCTCGCCTTCCTAAGTGACACAAACGCACGTGCTGGGCTGCGGAGATCGTGCGCAGGGCTGTGAAAGTGTCAACAAATTTAGAATCGCCTCAAGAGTGGGCTGGCGTATCTAGAGTGTGCCGGCCACCTGACGAACGCGCATAACTCCGCACCGTTTGATGCTATTCGCATTAACGTAGATAATCATTCCCAAAGGATGGGTTTTTTCTTCTTTTATCTGTGAACATATTTCGAGACTTCGTCACTCTTCGGGTTTCCTTGCGTAGATTGCAGCGATTGAGTTTCTCAAACCTTTTGCGGGAAGTAGATGAATCGGATTTCTTAGTGTATACTCTCCAAACATGTTAAACGAACGCAAATTGAACTCTGTTTTGACATTTAGCGATAGCAATTAAGCCGTGTAGAATAAAGAGATTGCTAGCCAGTGCAGTAGGATTCCTAAATCGGGGTCTTTAATGTGCATTCAAGGGTGGGATGCTATCGGCCCGTAAAGATTGACACAAAACTAAAAACGTGAGAGATATGACGTGCAAAAAGGAAGGAAAAAAAAAGACGTTTCGGGCGCACGCATGTTTTTCGTCACGTGAGAGTGAATATATCACCGCACGTAATTATTTTTACTGTTCAGGTCATAATAACGGCATGTCGTCACTACATTTTAAACACCAAGGATTATGAGAGATAAAACTCAGAATTTCTATTGTCACGGACTGTTGAAAAACACAGGGCAGAATGTCTTATGTGCGGGCTCCTTGCTTGGTGATGTTTTCTTTGGAGAACTATGCAATTTCATTGGATGGAGAACGATAATGAGGAGCTCGAGACTTACCATGCCCTACGTTTCTTAAGCTGTCAGTAAGTGCTAACTGGATGCATATTAATAGCTGCCCTTGATATGAATGCCCTTTAACGGTATTCAAAACTTGTTCAGATTGACACTCGAAGTAGTGCCGTCAAACTTTAGAAATTTTGACAAAGCTGGAACATTTTATAAATAGAAAGTTTACTGTGATTATAAGCTTCCGAGAACATACAACACAATACTTAGTATGACGCCAATGTAATATTGAAAATAGACACAAAGTATTTTAAAACATTTCATGAAACATAACGCATTACGCACTATGATGGCTTCAATATTTAATATGATGCCAGTAGGCCAGCGTACTGGGCAATTTTCAAAACGACGATGTTTCTTAGTTTTTGCACTCCTGGTGCCTGTTACCAAACCATACATCTGTCTATAAAACACATCTTGCCAAAATGTAGAAAGAAATAATAACAAAAAAGCGAACACTTTTAAAAATTTAGGAATACGATTATTATTTGCCTGCCTTCCTGCAACACTTGCGTCGAGATATCCGCATCTTTCTCAAGAAGCTCATAACAAAACAAATTAAAATACTTTCTTGCTTTCTAACATATCACTTTCAGGTGATTTGGGCTACTACGACGAGAAAGGACGGATCCACATTATAGACAGACTGAAACAGATGATAAAATGCATGGGAAATGTGGTTACTCCCGCTGAGCTGGAAGAAATTTTAATGACACACGAAGCCGTCGAAGAGGCCGTAGTTTTGGGAGTCCCGAGCTCGAAATATGGCGAGGCTCCAGCAGCTTGTGTAGTCGTAAAAGACTGCTTTGCAAAAAACCTGGAGAGTCTGGAGACGGAATTGAAGGAGCTCGTTGCAGGTATACGTTACGTCCGCAATATTTATACTCTGCCTTCAGTGTATTTCCTATAAGCATTTTTTTGTCTCATGCATGCAAACGTTTAGGTCAGTGTCTGACTGCTCAGTAGTCTTAGTAAAAACAGCTCCTAAATGCCTATTATTGTTAAATAATAATTTGGAGGAACTATGGTTGTTACGATATGCGAAAAAAAAACAGTTACAAATTGGGACATACCTGAAGAGCATAAACCATACTTCCAATCAATGCAAGTAGTCGTGTAGACAATTCGGGAACAGTTATTAAATGAATATGAATGTCACTTGTGCATGCGTCTTGTGTGCAAACTGTACCTTTCATGGCCAAATGAGTTGAAAATGCTGCTGTCCTTATTTTTCATAAATTAACATCTATCCTAAACATTAGAGTATAATTTTTGTTTTCGGTTCGTGCCAGGTATTTTTGTTTTGAATGTTTTGAGTACATGCAAAGAAAACTTGTTGATACGATTCCCTACCCAATCTTAAGCGATGATCAACATAACTCTCGCGAGATTGCCCCTGATTAAACTTGTCAGGGTCCATGGAACCTGTTTAAGTACGTCGACTTTTACGCGAGAGGGTATAGCAAAAATAAGCACGCTACAGTTACTGAAAAGTTAAGAAACACAAGGCGTTGCTTATTATTTTCATGCCCCTTGCTCGCTGATTCGTTCCTCTGTGCTGTTATCGGCCCATGCCATAATCCCATTGGTGGCTGAGCGTTGATAGGATGTTTACTCTCCTGACTTTCTAAGAAGGTGAGCGACTGTACGCATTCCAAGCGCCTACCACACAGGCGAAGAATACCGAGATCTTTGGCTGTGAACGTACATGGGGTCTGATATTCCACAGAGGAAAGCCACTCCGCATCCTCTGAACGCTTTTCCATAGGCCAGTAGACAAAGATGTCAATGCGCAGAATGCGATTATTGGAATGGTCTATGTAGTCAGCTCACATAATAAAACACTAGACGGGACAGGTGTATATTTGTAGTTTGTGTTTGTACCACGCGCGTATTCAGGGAAACTCCCGGAGCATTAAACAAATGCGATTTTGGGGCTATGATGTAATTTCGAATTAATATTCATTAGTGCATTTTGAGCTGGCGGCAGATGTTTGGAATCGTTATTTGAATTTATGTTATATTGCTTTCTGGTTTGCAGATCAAGCAGCAGTGTTCAAGCACCTCTACGGAGGAATATTTTTCATGAATCGTCTTCCAAAATCTGAAAGTGGAAAGATCCTAAGACTGGACTTGAAGGCGAGGATAGCCCGTGAATATGAAAAACTGAAAGGAATCGACGGTCCGCCAGGATTTAACGAGTCGTGACTTGGTCAAGAATATTACTTGGACAAACATGTTTGTGCGTTTCTACTGTAATAAACGAGTCCCTAACCAATATTTTGCGCAGGAGGAGATATTTTGATAAACAACCCAAGCAGCACAGAGTTGGCCAATCATTGGCCAATGGCTGGCAATGGTCCTTGGCCAAGCGGCCAGACAGTGGCCAGAGACTGGCCGGTGACTGGCCTTTTATCTGGCCATTGGCCAATGGCCACTGGCCATCAGCCATCGGCCAAGCACTGGCCAACGAATGGCCACTCTCTGGTCACTGGCCAAAAGACCATCGCCGGATATTGGCCATTGCTTGGCCAAACTCCGTGCTGCTTGGGAAGGTGCCAAGCCATCTCCCTACGCCTCGAGTTAATAAAATGAAATTCTAATGAGCAAGCTGAATAATATGTATTGGTGTGTAAGGTGATCAAATGAAATAAGAACACAAGCTTGTACGTTATTTATAAAACGATTTACTGTACAGCCTCTCATGGTAAAAGAAAGAAAACAATTTTGGTGTGGTTGATTTTGTTTTAGTTACATTGTATTGCTTTTTAACGTCTTGTGCCCGTGACGAGGAATATTTATCCGAGAGGTGCTTCGTCATCTCGTGACCTACAAGATGTCGAACTATTTATTAATGGAGGAAGAGCGAGCTTCCTATCTACGTTCAATAGCACATCGGCCTCCTGCAAGTTTCAAGCTTTGCACGCAATGGAGGCACATCAGAAGTCAACGAGCGTGTGCCAAAGGCTGAGCAACCGAAAGTGACGCTCCACGGTTCTTGTACTCGGTGTGGCTATAGACCTTTCCATCGCCTATCGCCCGGGGCAAAAATTCTGAGTCACCGAGCTTTTGGACGCATGCGCATCGTTTAATATACCGCACCGCAGAGCTACAGCGCATGCTCAGGAGGTGGTTCAAAGTCCCGCAGACGAAGATGGCAGTGCGCAGAAGCGGATTTTCGGGAAAGTGTATAGGATGTGTTAGTAAATCGTATGCTGGGAAAGCGAGCCCAGCGGGCGTGCGCTCAATCCATGCTTCGAAGTGACAGCACAAGCTCACGCTAGCAAATCGAAGATCTAGCGGGCGGTCTGCTAAATGCTCCTAGTATTTATTAAGCAAATGCGACAAGTTAAGTGAATTGCCAGGTCGCCACATTTGTGTGAACTGGCGGAGCACCGCAACCCGAGAAGCACGTCGAATTTTTTTTTTAATTTGGATGTAGCAGTTCGGATGCAACTGGATTCCTTCCAGTTTGAACCGCTCCATACTTATTCATCAGACGCCATGTTTTCACTACATCGTGGCCTACACCAGTATGTTTTCCCTCACTTCGAAGGTCTCAAAAGCAGCACGTGCATTAACGCGGTAGAACCCTGTTGAGGGTAAACTATCATCGGCGACAGGTTCAGATGAAGCTCCTCCCCCTCTTTCCATTTTAGCATAGTGAACGCTGGAGTGGAGGTTGCCTCCTGTCCAGCGTTCGCTCTTCTAAAGAGGTAAAAAGAGGGAGAATTTTCTACTTTAATCTTAAGCTGTCACCGACGTTAAAAAAAAAAAAGTTTTTCCTTTTTATAATTTAGGACAGAGGTCTCCAGTTTCCGGCCCGCGAGCGGAATCCGGCCCGCAGAGGTCTCCTGACCGGTTCGTGGCTTGCCGTGGTCCTTCCAATGAAGCCCAGACCGCGCCCCGGTTCTAGCAGGCCCGCTGCTACTGGGGTCAAAAATATTCGCGTGTAAAGGAGCGGCGTCACGTCGCGTCGTTTTTGTAGATCAAAAACGATACACGAAGTCTCCCTAATAGGGAGTTTTCGTATATCGTTTTCTCCGTCCCGCAAGGCTCTCTCGCAATCCGCTTCGATACCCGGAACTCTACAGTCAAGGCTATCGGCGCGCAAGCGCAACAGCGGTCTCTTCGTTGCAGAGGGCTTAGTGGAGGAAACCCGTTTTAAGAAAACTCCCTAATCTACGAGTTCTCTCTTGTATCTTCTCTGGTCGGTTTTACGAGGGAAGGGATGCACCGCATTCTCCGCGCTGGATCATGTTGTTATCGTCTCTTTGGAAGTTCACAGGGGTGAGTACTTCGGTTTGAAGGTAATGTTTGCTGTTTTTCGTTACTGCTTGAACACAACACGGCTTTCAATTAGCTTTGAGACGCGGCTCAGCGACCCATGAATTTTCTTAACGAAGGAATTCACATGTCATACGGGGGAAAGTTGGGCTAGTTAGTAGTACATGTTAACGGTAAAATAAACAGCTTAAAAATTGACAAGAATATGAAGTACGCACACGAAGAACTGAAACGAAGGACAAGAAAATGAAGTACACTCACGACGCGCTTCGTATGTGTACTTCATCTTCTTGTCCCTCGTTTTTTAGTGCTGTTTATTTGACCGTTTGCCAATACACATGATTCTGGTATCCCTATGTTTTCCAACCGGTTGCACACGGTAGTGAAACTATTTACACGTATGACCTGTCTTAATAAACAAGCATGAAAAAGTGCTGTTGCCAAGGACTTCGGTCAGCCAACACATCGGTCAGCCCAAAATTGGCTGCTTCAGTAGCTAGTTTTTTTTTTAATTAGCCAGCTAAGACATTAATGTCCTGTGTGTTCTCAAATCAATAAACAAATACAGGGTGCACTATCGTCATACCTATATCGACCCACATCGGCACACGAACCACCAGCGTTTTAGAATCACACGAAATAAAACCAGCATGAATTTGTATTACAGCTACCACATCCGCGTCTATACAAAAACCCGTAAACAGGTTCTTGAAATGCCACCGAAGTCCGGCTGACGCATCGTTTATTGCAATGATTTTTTTATCGTGTGGAATCTCTTCATTATTTTTCTTTAGACTGCAAATTCGACAGAATGTTCTTGAGTTCCCGTCTCAATATCTTCCCGGTGTCGGTCTTAGGAGGGACTCCCAGAAGGCAATACTCGTGAAACGATGCTTGTGCACGGTCGTGTTATCTAGGAAAAGAAAAAAAAAACAAGTGAGAGACGTAGAAAGTCAGGTAATACTTCGTTTTATTTATAGTATAGTGTAAAAACCCGAACACAACAAAACATGCAACGCTTTTAAGTAATATACATTATTTAAAGGTGTTTGAATGTTTAAAAAAAGTCACAGCATATCCACGTGGTGAATGATGATGAGTGGGCGAAGCTCCGGAGTGAATCGTCGGTAAACCAGCGATTCTTCCGTTAATTCGCCCACTCATCGCCATGTAAAGACGTGAGAAACACTGTGTGTGTGTGTATACAAACCACAATCTATCACACACACCACAGCTATGGCCGAACGAAACGTCTAGAAAGTCTCGCTTAAACCGCGCGTCGGCACCTTCGGGCTGAGCTCGCCTGATGCGTTTTGCAGACGCCTCACGAGCTCTCGCTGCATCGGGGTCTGCCTGCCGATACGCGCGCTTTCTTGCCGCTTCCCGTTCCCTGACGTTCTGCAGATCCTCTTGGCGCCGCTGCCGTGCCGCTTCGGCTTCCCGCCTCGTACGGCCGGATCTTGGCGACGCTGCCGTGCCGCTTCGGCTTCCCACTCTCGTACGGCCGGATCTTGGCGGCGTCGCCGAGCAGACTGACGACGCGATTCGGCTTCCCGCTCTCGCACGGCCGGATCTTGGCGGCGTCGACGCGCAGCCTGACGACATGCTTCGGCCTCTCGCTCTCGCACGGCTGGATTCTGTCTGCGAGCGCGCGCTGCCGCCGCCTTGCGCGCTCTCCGCTCCGCAACATGAGCTAAGCGCCATCTGTCATCTCTACATAAAGTTAATTCCGGAACACGCCATCTCTTGAGCCATTCATAAACTAAACTTGAAGTGGCTACATACAGAGGAGGGACAGACCCACGGCTTAAGGAGCTTCGCCCCTAAAAAATGTTCCGTCACTCTTGTTATGACTAAGTTACGTGCAAGCTATTTTTGTAAAATATCTCGCTACATTCAACGTGCGAAGATACCAGACGATAGATATATCGAATAGAGGAGCTTGTAAAGCTAGACTTGGGCATTATTTGGTGGATACTTGTGACGTGGCATGTCCACACTATTGTGCGTGTCTCTACATTATATTGGTTATTTTAGACTACACACGCAATACGTTCACGTGTTGTTTTTATTGCTGGCTGCTATAATCGAGCTTTTTAACAAATACGGGGTGTACCCATCAGCAGAAACGGTCTCCGTTGAATTTCGCCTTTTTGTTTCTCAAAGCAGACTTATACATTCCGATTCTTCCTAGGTAGCTTTAAGTCAGAGTTCGGTGACGCACAAAGCAGGCGTGGCCAATCGATCAACATTAAAAACGCAGTCTTACGGCGCTGCTACTCTTATAGTGCATATCATTTTATGGCTAAACCTACGAAGCGCAGGATAATGTGCAGTGCTCTGTTCTATTTAGTTTTTCCTCTTGTTTCTCGTGTCTTTTAGCCTTTGACTTGTGCTCTCACACACACAAAAAAGTATGTTTAGAAAGTCACTGATGTCAATGTGGCTAACATATTTACTTTGGTTTCGAATACACAACACGACAAATACCCGAACTCTTTACCTATATGGCTTAGAAATTAAACGTGACAGATATTGGGTGAGTATACGAAAAGTGGTTCAGATGAAATATTCCTGTATTATACAGACTGCTAGGAACAACCACGCACAGCGATACTCTTTGAAACGTTGTAGGGAGAAATAACGCTGCGCATTGGATTCGGATGCAGTGATTGACACACCTCCGAAAATTATAAAGAAATCAAATAATGCAGTCGCTCTGAGAGGGCCAAGCAGTCTGTCTTGAATATTGTAGAAAATTGGAGACAGTTAAAAATGTTCAACTTGAGAGTTCAATAATTCTTATAATTTCAGTGACTGCAGTGCAGCATTTGCTTCTCCCATATGAAATTATGATACATGTCGGCGTCCATGGTGAGCAAGTCTATCGTGGATGACGCATACGACTCCTACGAGCTTGTTACCGCTATGATGGCATCAAACATTTTGTTACGACAAGTGTGCCTCGGATTATACGGTACAATTCCATCTCAGATAAAAATGAAAAACAAGATGAGCACTCTTACAGAACAGGGTCGGGGATTATATTTTATATATAAACGATTTAGAAAGAATCACACGCGAGAAAATATTGCAGAAAGTTTCAGAAGACTAAGACATATTTTTTGTTTACGACTCAAACATCTGCTCTTTTTGAATGGGTAAATGTGTCCAGTCGTGTTGTCATTTTTGTGTCTTTTTCCATCCGCGTTTACTGAGCTGTTCATCCCCGGGATGAACGAAGTTACCAAAAAGTCTAATTTCCATGGGCGTACAGAACCGGGGGGGGGGGGGGGGGGGGGGGCAAGAGGGCGCTTGCCCCCTTGCCCACTTTGAGCGCATCATCTTACCCCCCACTTTGAGAAGTGGGGGGGTGAAAGAAGTGTCTTGCCCCCTGAAACAGCCGCTACTGGGCAGGACAAACACTGTCGGAGGCGCCCGAGGGATACCATGGGCACCGCCCCCCGGCCCTGGAGGAAGTGGGGGGGGGGAGTTTCGTTCTGGATTGCCCCCCCCCCCACACACTCAGAAAGAAGTTGGTACGCCACTGCATTTTCCCATCTTAGTAAACGTAAAATAAGCCAGTGTAACTTCCATCAAGGAGACCGGCGTCGCTTACCAGTCAGAAGCTGCATTAACACCGCTTCCACGGTTTGAGAATTCCCTCTGTGCGACTCGTTAAGCACAACACGTGCAGACGGGCGTCTCTCCGTGTTCTTGGTTCGGAATACCGACCACGGCCACTTCAGCAACCGCAGCATGAGTAAGCAAGAGTTCTTCGAGCTCCGCTGGTGTCACGTGGTGGTCCAAGACCTTAATCATCTGCTTCAGCCTTTCGACGACGTAAATGCGGCCAGTGTCATCGTAGTATCCAAGGTCACCTGGAATAGAGTCGAAAATTGAACAACACTACCACGTCGCCTTAACAAGACCCCCTTTCCGAAAGCCACTGGAATTATACTTCTTTTCAGTTCAAGCCCGACAGCAGCCGATGCTGCGATCCGACGGAACCAATCAAGCGGCGGTAAAAGTGCATCGTCACGGCGATCGTTTTTTTCTTGGGCGGGGGTTTGTGGGCTGAGGTTGGAGTTGAAGTGAAAGGGATATAGTCAAAACCGTTTATAACGAACAGCAGGAAACGCTACGATCATTTCGATATAGCAAGTAGTTCGATATAGCAAAACCCATTTACAACAAACTTCCACGACGCGTTCGTTGTAAGGCGAGAGCCTTCTCTTTCCCTCTCCATCTCTTCGCTTCCACCTTGTAACAACGCGCTAAAAAGTTTCTTCTTTTTTTTTTTTTGCATGTGTGCAGAGTGTGTTCTTTTAGCTTATCTCCCCTTCTGAATCACTCCTCTTCGTAGGCAACCGCTTTTGAGATGACGTTTTTTTTTTCTGTGCTTGCGTGCAGTGTATTTTTTAGCGTTCTTCTCTTCTGAATTGCCTCTCTTTGCCAATTTTGTTCGCAGTTCAAGCTTTTCGATTTTTTTCTGTCCTAGATATTTTTTTTTGGGTGGGGGGGGGGAAGGACAGGCTAGAAGACGATTGTTTGCACGTTTTTGGAAACCTTCCGGGGGAGGGGGAAGTTCGATATAGCCAGTATGTTGTTTGTTATAAAAAGTACTTTTTACAGGCATTTTTATTTAAATATTTAGTGATTTTGATATCGACAATAATTCGCTGTACATGGGTTCGTTCTAAATGGATTTAACTGTATAGACCATTCCATTTAGCGCTCTCTGGGCGGCACCATTTTGTTCGGCAGCAGCGCCTCTCCATACAGCCGGAAAATTCAGCGGGTTCGGCGGGGTAAATCAAGAGAGAGGGCACGCGCCCGACTCCGCTAGCAGACGACAAACCGGGAAGTTGCGATTCTCCATCTTTGGGCTGTAGCGGCGGGCTGTACGGAACATCGAACTCTCACTCGTGGCTGCCGTTGTGAAGTGGTTCGCGTTCTTAGACTAGTTGTGGCTACTCCAAAATCAGCCTATAGCTCTCTGTTCTATTTCGGTAAATGATCAACTAGCATATCTTTTTTCCGTTACTTAAATAGCAGTTGAGTCAGCCGGCAGTACTACCCTCAACTACTGCGTGTATTGCTGCAGGAGAGCACGATTATATTTATTATTTCAGATTTCCACTCATGGTCGCTACAGGCCTACCCCAGTACGAACTTTTATGCTGCCGCCCGCAGAGCCGAGAAAGCAACGCTCGGTCACGGTCTTCTAGAAGATTCTCATTTATTCTCGCACTAGTTGTAACTTTCCCTTTGCTTTGTTGTTCTCGAAAGTGCCAGGTCATGGTCGCCCCGAGCGCGCGACGCTCGAACTTTCTTTGCCGAAGTTTCGAGATATAACGACGCACTCTAGATAAGCAGCTGCCCGCGACCTTGTCGAAGAAGTCTCTGCTCGCGCTCTCTGTTGTCGCCGCCGAATCGCCGCCTGCTTTCTGCTGCCTCGACGCTCTTTCGTTCTTTACTTATTTTCGGTTGGCACAAGTTCGCCCATTAAACCTTTATTTTCAGTTCACTCTTCGCCTTCTCGTCGCCTTAATTCGTGACGAGTATATAGTAAAAAAAAGGTACAGCGACCGGATTTACTTTTCGCCGGAGAGACCGGCCAACCTATTTTTCTTTTTATTTGCACGCAGGTAACAGCGCAATTGGACCCTGTTAGTTTTTTTTTTATCTTATAGCATAGTATTACACGATAACTGGCATACCAAAATCTGCGCATCTGCGCTTGAAATTTGCAAAATGACGCGATTTTAAACAGAGTTTGTACGCTAGCCGGATGCAAGGTACTGCCCAGTCGGCGGAGCAGACGACGGCGGGTGAGAGGGGGAGGGCATTTTTTTCTCTCGATTACCTCTCTGCTATGACCCTAATGGAACGGTCTATAGACCAACTCCACTCACTGACGTCACTGCCACAGTGGTGACACTGCTGTCGGCACTGCGCATGCGCAGATGCTTCACTCCTCCCGAATATGGTTTCTGCGCACGCCAGTGCCCACACCTGGCGTGGCCAAAGCGGTCTTTTTTTAAACACTCATGTTCGTGGCTGGACTTCAGCTGAATAGCTCCACGCGAGTGGGCGTTACTTCTTCCTCTTTTCTTTTTCCTTTGAGGGAGCGCTTGATGCGTGTCTTAGGTTCGAATTACCGATCACGTCAGGACTCGTCAACGTAAAGCAGATAGGGGGAAGCCCATGAAGGCAAACTACCGTTATCATCTGCTCTTGAGTCACCATAGAAATAGCGCGGAAAAGCGAGTAAAGTTTTGAGAACGAGGTTGCTGACGGTTAAAAAAGGCCTATAATGCCCCTACAAGAATCGCGAGAAATAGCCCCCCCCCCCCCGAAAAAAAAAAGAAAGAAAAGAAAAGCTGCTATTGTAATTCGTGTGCTCTCATTTTAGTATTTATTGGACATTGTGATCAACAACATCACTTTTTTTTATTCCTCTGCTTTATGTTTGGGTAACAACGTATGTCGAAATTCCCCATGCGTTCCCATGTATATTATGCGCAGTGTCCTGTGTCGTGTGTATTGCATATTGCCACAGTTAATTACATTATTCTCTTTGGTCTTCTCCCCTGTGTGAACATGTCGAAGTTTTTATGCGTTTTGATTAATGCATGGTCAGTTTTCTGGGTGCCAATTATTGTGTATTATCATAATTAGCTAAATATTGATTTTTCAAAATAAAGTGTATGTATTCCTCCGGTTTAGATTTCTTATTTAATTTTTAGTTTAACTCTTAATTTTGTATTTATCTGCTTATCTAGGATTATGTATTATTTTTCTGACTTACATTTAATTATTTCTTTTCCGGTCCTTGAACAGCGACATATCCCCCATGTGACCACTTGGCCGTAAATATTGAAAACCCCTGCGCTAAATTACACGACTTCTCTTTTTTTTTGACTATCCTTTTTACGATTTTATTCCTGAGATGCTGGAATGTGCAGAAATTTCCTACCAGTACGTAGCCAACCGTCGGTGGTGAAAGCGGTGTTTGTGGCTTTAGGCTTTCCGTAGTATCCGTTCATCATGTTGTTTCCTTGGGCCAGAATCTCGCCTCTTTCGTGAGCCTTTAATGATTCACCACTGTCAAGATCTACGACCTATAGGACAATGCGACAAAAAGCTTATATGAAGTTTACGGTGCAGGCTTTATTAGGCGAAAGAATTCCGACGCGTCAAAATTCCCGGCAAAAGCGACTACGATCAAATGCCTCGACCATGCGTAGCGCGCAAGTGTAGCCACTGAGAACTTCAGAAACGCCGGGCCTGGCTTAATAATGTTCACGCTTTAGGGATTCCCTCAGAGTTAATGTCGCGGCCAATGCAGCCTATAAGACGCTCAAGATTCACGAAAACCTGCCTTAACTATATATAAAAAAACACGTTGTAATAACGCGATTTTAAACTAAACAAAACGCTCAAACTTTCATATTTCAGCCTACCTTGGCAGATGTTGCGAGCCTGCGCCCAAATGTCTTAGTCCATAGCCTCCTATATACTTGCAAAGCCTGGTGGTTCAGTGACGGAGTCATGGAGTGCCCGGTCGCAGATTTGAGCCGCGAGGATCTGGTAGCACAGATCATCAAAGAAATATTTTTCGGGAAACCTGGACGTCAGCGCACAGCTTTCGCAGCGGCGAGGACCCGAAACACGGTTGTTCGCTTGGGAGAAGTGTGTTTCGGCGTCTCCGCCGCAGCGAGGCGCCAGTCACGTGGCTCTCCACTCTCTCCTCTGTCTGCCGCACAATGAGCAATCCCAAAGTGGTCTACAGAGAGCAAGGTCTACACAGGATTAAGGAATATGTCTGGAGAGATCTTTGCTCTGGTCTGTAAGTAAGCAAGGAATAAGTTTCCCCGAATAGCAATGCATTGTGATAACTTTTTATTTCCCTGGACAAGTCAAAATGACATAAATCAGGGTTGTGGCGCAGGCCAGCCGGTGAACATCCATGCTTAGAAAAAACCGAGACAATTAAAAAGGAAGAGACAAACACAACGACACAAGCTTTCAAAAGGGCATAAAATCTTTCGGCTGTGCTTCTCGAGACCCTCAAGACACAAGGTTGTCCACAGCGTCTGCAGGTCTCTCCTTGCGTGGTTTTTATGCAGCAGGATTATAGACTAACAGAAGCCTCTGGGCTTTCACTTTGTTCAGACGAGTTTTTAGCCATACTGGTTGCCAACTACCTTTAGGCAGTCTTTTTTGGGGAAGATCTGTTGCCTCGAACCAGCAATATCAGGACCTATTGGCAGTTAGAATGAAAACTACTTGGAGTGTTTGAGATTTGCTGGACAATGTCTTACACACTAAAATTCGCCTTATTATCTTATTCCACGGGTTGAAACATCTTTTTTATCATAATATACTTTCAAGTTCGTATTTGAGATTCCACAATCTATAACAATTTAAATATATATTTTAGAAATACCTTACCAATAGTACTGTTTGCATACAATACTCTGGTAGGGGTTGCATTATTACTTGACACTGGGTTTGCTTCGATGTAACACATATAAGAAATTAAAAGTAAACATTTCACAGAGATCTGTCTGGTTGCGAGTAATTAATATTAAAAAATTCGAACACACACCAAGCCCTTCTATAGGGACCCAACGTTTTCAAGGCCAATTCGGCCTCTTCTCTCAGGGGCGACTACGCCTGAAAGAGCCCAAGGCGTTATATATAAGATTCCTTGCGGGGTTTGCGCGGCCACATACATCGGCGAAACAAAGAACTTTATAGAAAGAATCCGTCGACATAAAAACGACGTGCGCAAGTTCGATAACGAGCGTAGCGCGGTCGCTGAGCACTGCGACGTCAAGGACCATCGCATAGACTTTGACAACGCATGCATCATTGACGTTGAGACAAATCTCTCGAAAAAGACTGTTCCTCGAATCATGGCATATTCAAACAACGCCACAGAACATCAATAGATCTCTCGGAGCTTTACCATTCCGCCTATGTGAACGGGCTTCATCACTTTATTGAAAAAGGCACAGCCGTAGAAGAAGAAGACCAGACACACGCCGTAGAAGAAAAAGAAAAAGACACTGCTCCTCAACGGCCATAGCCGTAGTCGCCCCTGAAGAAGAGGCCGAATTGGCCTTGAAACGGTGAGTCCCTATAGAAGGGCTTTGTTGGTGTTCGAATTTTTTAATATATAAGAAATTATAATAATTGTGTCTTTATGCTGCGGAAAAGGACATTTCTGTTTGCTAGTACAGTATTTTCTCGGTAAAATGGACATCTCCATTCTCCGAAATAGTATTTATCTATTGTCAATCATTCATAATCATCAATCAATGCCGGGTGGTATGTTGTTTGCGTTTGTCAACTGCAACCGTGATAGGGAAAGAAGGGCAAGTGACTCAGGCTGGAAACCCCTGAAACGTTTAACCATTGTCAGGGCTCAGGTCTTATCTGACAATAGTGAAGCTCTGGGTGAATTCTGTAACCGAAGAGCTTCACTACTCTTCTATGTGTCACTAATTTTTTTCTTCCTTTTTTTGCTTTGGTAATACGTCTTTACACAAACCACAAAAACAAAATTTTATTTTACTCATTTTGTTTTTAAATTAGCTGTCCAGAGTCCGTACTCTGGGTTTTTGTATTTAACGTAACGAGTTAGAACTGTAAGGGAACACATTGTCCGTAGTAACGAGACATGACTGTATTGTGTTTTTAAATCGCGAAGACAGATAATCTCACGCCAGAGTTGCACCTGAGTCTACAAAACTTTATACAGTCACTCGGCGAACTGACCCAAGCAGCAATATTTGGTGCCCGCCGATAGCCATTAAAAGTGTAAGAGCACTATGTCGTGTTTGCGCTAACGGTTTCTAACCGTTTGCGAAGACGAAGCCACACACAATCCAACATTGCGCAGGCTCTCAGCCATGCGTACCCTGCTCCCTGCCATGGGTACGTCGGTACCTTTCCAGCGGTAGGTTTCGCTTAGAATTTACGCTCGCGCGTGCCATGCCACTTGTTAAGGTTAAGAATTGTAAGTTCTGTTTGCCTAGCTTGCGTCCAGCAGTTGACAGTTCGTTACTTGCGTTGGCGGCTTCAGGAATCGAAACAGATGCAGCTCTTTCGCACTGGTTGACGCATTTATTCAGTCATTTGCATTACAATAAAAATAATTTACACTGTTACTTTAAACAAGCATCGCTATATCTAAAAAAAATGATGCACGTATACGTTAGCAAGAGGTGCTACAGTGAAATTGTATTTTCACTGTAGCACCTCTTGCTAACGTATACGTGCATCATTTTTTTAGATATAGCGATGCTTGTTTAAAGTAACAGTGTAAATTATTTTCTATTGTAATGCAAATGACTGAATAAATGCGTCAACCAGTGCGAAAGAGCTGCATCTGTTTCGATTCCCTGAAGCCGCCAATGGCAAGTAACGAACTGTCAACTGCTGGACGCAAGCTAGGCAAACAGAACTTACAATTCTTAACCTTAACAAGTGGCATGGCACGCGCGAACCGTAAATTTCCAAGCGAAACCTACCGCTGGAAAGGTACCGACGTACCACGGCAGGGAGCAGCGGTACGCATGGCTGAGGGCCTGCGCAATGTTGGATTTTGTGTGGCTTCGTCTTCGCAAACGGTTAGGAAGCCGTTCAACACATCTTGACCGCGTCAAAGGTCACAATTAAAACGTTAGCATTCCATTTTATGAGCACGGTATTTGCTTCGTATTTTAGTTTCGCAATCCATCGATAGAGCAATGAGTGGCCGATTCGTTGCAGTAATGAGCGCCTGCCACCACGGAAGCGCTGCTGAGCGCCCAGTTTACCCAGAAATCGACTCCATTTCGTCTAAGGCCTAGTAACCGGGACTTGATGTGGGTGTGAATCAATGTTAGAGCGCACAAGGTTTCTTAAGATAGAGAATGAGAAGATGGAAAGGGAAATAATTGAAGCTTTCTTTGTATAAAAAAGCGGCTGACAAATGCCTAAGCATTCCATTCCTTTATCTGCTGAACAAAGAAGTTGTGTATCATGATGGTTGCAGATGATGAGTGATAGGAACCTTTATCTTGTTGCTTGGGCGTGTCTATAGGTGATGGTGATCGACAGTTTGACGATATCTGGTGTTACATTAAATCAGTCGGAAATTGGTGCTTGTCCGTGTCGTACGTCTGTCTTTTTCAGTCCTGTTTCAGTTCGCGCATTTTAACCTTTTAATCGAAGCATAGAATACTTTCTACGGAAATCCTTTTGGCATAGAGGTTTCGAAGACACACTCACACATCTCGTCTGTCTTGCTTAATGAACACGCCGGCTCACCACGTACGCATGAGTACGTAACAGGGCGCTGAGGACAGTGCTAGGGTGAAATTTACTAAGCTTCCTACTCGACCGATGTAAAGGTCGAGTTCTGTAGACGACACACAAAGGAAAACAACATGGTTTCTTTGTCAATATTTGTCGGTTCGAATAATGCCTCACTGCCAAGTTATCAGATATTACCTTCATGGCACAGCTCCAACTATCTATTGAGGACCGACGAAGGAACTCGGCTCACATTTTCCACGTCACCAGCATGAAGTCCCATTAACTCCCATTCTATCCTACATTTGGCAACCAAGTGTGTGTTTGTCACACACGACTTCCAGAACATACGAGGGCTGAGGGGTTTAGAAGTGTTACACAAACGGATGTGACGAACTCAACCGACTATAGTCACTAAGAAAATGAGAACGGCAGGGCGTGTATTTGAAACTCCCGGCTTCCAGCATACGCTTCATGCCTTCCACCATGCTTCCACCATGTGCCGTAGCGTTGTCGAAGGAAGGAAGCTCGCTCTGAAAGCAGTTACAATTCAAACTCTTCCCTGTCGTTCTCACGTTGTCCGCGATTATAGTTGCTCACAGCAAGTGCCGAACATTAAAGTAATTAATGCAACCATAAATTAATCGTAATTTAAATGCTATTTACTATTAATCGCCGTCGAACTATTGTTCTAATGTGCTGACGTGTAAAATAAGTTTGTTACCGTTTTTGAATATTGATATCGTGAGACATTAAATCCCTGCTGGTTGCTTTATCAATCCTAAGAAGATGTCCTGTAGTTAAGGCGACAAAAACTGGTAGATGGTAATAAGCTCTAGAAAATCAGCAAGACATGCAATGTGGAGCAGGTCTCCCTAAGTCAATTGATCTATAAAACAAACAAACAAAATATTTAGAAGATAGGACAAAAAGGATAATGGCTTCTACCTCTTAGGACTGCAATCTACTCGTACCGCGTAAAAGAATCTCTCGTACATGAATTAAAAAAACAAACAAATATAAAGCATATCAAAAATGTAATAAGCGTTTAAGAGTCAGGCGAAGCGCTAAAACGATGTAATAGCATTATGCCTGAAACATGGTATGTGTAAAAGTGGCAAAATTGAGAATAGGTAAATATCAGCAGGTTTACGTATGCAAATGGGTCACTTTACGGCATGCGGCTATTACATGTAAATATGTTAAACATAGAAATGGTTAATCGCGTGTACCTTAACCTTGCATCCGGCAACTGGGAATCCTGTATTTCCCGAAGCAACTTCCCCAACAGGCGTTGTGCTGATCATGCCGAACGATTCGGTGAGGGCGTAACTGTTGGCGAGGGTCCGAGGACGAAAGTGAATGTTGATTTCTTTCGCAAGCGTCTTCGAGAGAATATCGCCAGTTATTATTATAGTTTTGACTGATGGTATTGACGTTCCACTTGCCGTCGCTTGCTTTATGATGCCCTGCATCATAAGTGGCGTCCAGGACATCAGGGTTACCTTTATCGGGAAAGTGACTGGGGTTAGGTAATAAGTCAGTTCTGTAACATGACGTTCGCTGATTAACAACTGCCAACTTTTTAAGATAATGCAGTTAATGCAAAGGTGCAAGTGAGCTGGACACGAATAACAAAAATATTCTCTGGGGAAGGGGAACAAGGGGGACAAAGGACAAATAGAAATCTCCAAACACAACTAGGTTACTGGTGCGCGACTAAAAAAATAAACGCCTGGTCCTTTTTTTATTTTTTTCAGTGCGCACCAGTCATTTTTTTTGTGTTTGGAGATTTGTGTTTGTCCTTTGACCCCTTGTTCTTCTTCGCCAGGGATTATATTGGTTATAGTTTTCTGAATCTCTACTACGAATATACTGCTTGTTTCACGAAATGAAACTTCAAGTTTTTACCTTCCAAATATTAGTGCGAATATACTTGGTATAATATACTATAACTTCTCGTTAGGTATAATTAAAGAAGCTTGGACAATCATTCCTAGTGAGGTGCAGTGAAAGGCTAAAAGTGTTTTTGGCCCATTCAAACACATACTTAGCTTTTTGTTTTTACATCGCGTGAAGATATGGCCAGCATTCGACGGATCGGGGTCACATACTACGTGTTTACGTCTTGGTACATTTTATGTTTTAAAGTTGTGTATCATGCGGCTGTTACAAAAATACATATGAGCCAGCGTTCTTGACACGAATTCCAGTTTGAACATTCGTGGAGTCTAAACAACATATAAAAGTATCTAAGCAAGGGCGAGCGTATCCAAAGGTATTTGCAGAGGTAGTTTCTCGTGCGTCACGCCAAAATTTTCACGAGGCAAATGAAATATTAAAAGTGTTGCTACAACAAAGTAATTCCGCCTAGATTTCGAACCAATCTGAAAGCCGGCTGTGACTTTTATCGCATTTAATCTAAGCTTCTTATATATTAACTGCCGGAACTTCAATGTAAATGCGCAAATAAAAACTGAAATCCGAAAGAATGAAGCGAACTTCACCGTGCGTGACGTTGGCGTGGATGCAGACTAGAATGTGTTTGCTGAATTTAGTGAAACCAATTAATCTTTGTCATATTTTTACTAAATGCAAAGCTTTCCATGGTTTAGTAATAAAATACCTTCCTAAACCTAAGACACAAAGAAGGGTCCTACAAAAATGAAAATCTCGAACGTCGTCAAAGTCATAGAGATATTATGCAAAATAGTTGAGGATCTAGTTATATCACCTTGTACGTTTTCACGACGTCCACAAACTCTTCGAGGGGCAAATTTCGTTCTCTTATGATGACTGTAGCTCCCAGGCACATGGCTGCTGTGATCAGTCTCATACCCGATACGTAGCTGAAGGATCGTGTAGACAGATAGACATCTTCTTCGTTGCAGTACCCGGTAGCCCTTGGATGATAAAAAAAACCAGTAAGTTTTGAATACTATTAGAAGCAGATTTGACAGTAACATTTCTGGTATCACGAACGCATATTCATATTTTGGCTTTATACACTCCGTGCGAGAACTATAGGGGGCGCTTTGAACAACGCGCGTAGCGCCGCTAGCGGAGGAGCTGGCGTTCGACATTGAGACGCGTCCAGCAGTCTGCGGCGCCTTTTTTGCGTGCGAAGCTCTGGCCGCGCACGCGCACGCACGGAAGCGCGCACGGACGGAACTTTTGCTTTTTGAACTGATACGTTGAGGTTGACGCTGCATGAGGGGTGGGGCAGGCCTAAGAAGAACACAAAGCTACGTTGTCCGCTTCTTATAAATATTTCCGAAAATTCATTTCACATCTATCAATCACACTGCATGCTGGCTTCCGACGAGAAACATTCCCGGCTTCTAGAAAAGGCGACCACTGCACCTTTTTACATAATCGGTGTGGCATTTATACACTGTAATTAATCTACGAAAAATTCGTTGAGTTTGGGGTGAAGAAAAAAATCGCGATGATTTAAATTATGATTAAGCACACCAATATCACTGTGATACTTTTCCACAAAAATACCTTTCTCAGAAAGATAAACACAATTCTCACAAAACTAATAACACAAATACGTGTTTATTATTGTTTGTTTGTAGTTTGATGGCGTCCATGTAAATGTATTTTGTTTTTAATAAAAAAAGAAACACCAGGCAAGTAAAAGTCTGTAGATCCGCTGTACAGGAGCAAAATGCGGAGCTCTAGCTGCGCTAATCGTAGAGCTGAGCATTGTATCTATCTTCCATTTCTTTCGTTAATTACGTGGAATCTCAAGCAAGCATATCATAATGCGAAGAAAACAAACAAAAACGTTTATGCGTGCGCGCACACGCACACGGACCGACAAAGGGTGTGACTGAGTGAGACAGGCACATACAGATATAATTGTACATGTAAGGTTGATCTTACATCGGCCTGTATATATATACGTTTTGTCTTGCTCAAGCTTGCCACCTTTTTCATAAAATTATACCACCACCTTGCGTCCTTTAAAACCCAAAAATAAATCACTGTTATTAAACAACTCGCGAACTGTGCTCGTGTTTAAAGGCCATCATTTTACGTCCTTCAATATATATATATATATATATATATTATTTTACCACTTTTAGTGCTTTCTTTACGCTTCCTTCTTAGTAATTCGTTCTTTTTCATTCTTCTCGGCTAATTTGTCACTCTCATTGGGTTCGCAGGGATAGTAAGATGTGCGAGACTCATTGCGCTTTGTGTTTCTTAAGTTTTCAGTTACTACAGAACAGCATCACTAGTATGAATAGCGCCTGTTCTCGCACAGTGAGTTAACCTTAAAGTGATGACGCCTGCTGTAAAATATTAACTTCCCGATAAATTTCGTCCAGTGTTCAAAAGGCAAAATATGTTCAGTGTATTTAAACTGCGAGAAGCTAAAGTATAATCGACAAATGATGAATCCTATTAAGGATAATGCATGCACAACATCAAATATTCCGACTTTACCAATATTTGAAGGGTGACAGTTTTGACATCATTCCCGGCGCCTATGGAAACAAAGAGAGTTAAATCCATTTCTTGATTGTTTATTTTTTACGCTTTAAAATTATCTGACAAGGTAACATCAATAAATTAAAATATATGTCTTCAGACGAAACACAAAAGTAAGCAGTTGATTTTTCGTGAAAATGTATGTTCGCTGGATGTTTGACAACCTTCGCTAGTTCCGAAGAAATAAAGTCATCTGATGCTTGAATTGGTTCCTTTGACGTTGGCCTATATTCTAATCTTTTGTGTTCAAAACCATGTTTGTATATTTTTCATCCCGACGCTAATTATTATAACGTTTCACGCATTGGTGTGCGCATCTTTGGAGTCCGTTGTCCGTATACTGAAATGAGAGGCTCACGTTGGGGATTTAACTAAATGGCTTCTGGAACGAGATTTTTTGTTCTCTCTTGAGACAATAACCTTGCCAGCGCATCGCCGAAACGAACACAATAGGCTTTAGTTATCTACAGTTATCATTCTTTGTACCTTAGGGACTAACTGTATTAATGAACAAGTCTTCACCAAGAAAGTCGATAACGCAGAAAAATGTTTGAACAGCAGTAGAGGCTTTATTACACGACGTTTCGGGAAGAGACTTCCCTTCTTCAAGTGTGCAGAAATACAGTTGCAAAGCGTTTTTAGATAGACCAAAGGAGAGGAGGAACATTGGAAAAAGCGAAAGAAAAGAGTCATATATATAACAGTACAAGCAAAAACACTTGAGCATGAAAAAACTACATTCCAACAAAACACACATCACAGGCAACGAAGGCCGTTGCCTGTGATATATCTTCTTGGTTTCGCTAACGACTGCCGCGACCGTGTTCCCCTTAAAACTACCATTTGTTTTTATATGTGTGTTATGTTGGAATGTAGTTTTTTCATGCTCAAGTGTTTTTGCTTGTACTGTTATATATATGACTCTTTTCTTTCGCTTTTTCCAATGTTCCTCCTCTCCTTTGGTCTATCTAAAAACGCTTTGCAACTGTATTTCTGCACACTTGAAGAAGGGAAGTCTCTTCCCGAAACGTCGTGTAATAAAGCCTCTACTGCTGTTCAAACATTTTTCTACGTTACCTTAGGGACCTCTGGAACATAACACTCGATGAGCAACATGAAGAATGTCTTGGAACGAATTAGAGAAAGCTTATCCCACCACCCAAAACGAACAAACAACGTACTCAAAAGATCGAAACGCAGAAATCATAGCTTGGTGAGAGATCTCAGTGCCCTTGCGGAGGCCGGTAGAGCCTGAAGTGTAGAGCACTACTGCAACCTCCCGTCTGGAGTCGAAAGGAATATATTTTCGAAATTTTGTTTCCGAAATTTCCAGAAACTTTGAGATGTTGGTAAATCCAGGCACCTCTCCCACCGTAAACAAGCCCTGTAAGACAACCCAGAATAAATAATAGAAAGTTTTAGTATATCGTTTTGGCTGCCCCACTACGCTATACGCTAAAGCGAGGACGATACTGCGCATGCGCGCAGCTAGCGGTAACATTGCGGAGCTGCGCATGCTAGCGGGGCGCGCTCTCTGACTGAAATAGCGAGAAACGTAGTGCGCCGTGCTAGCGTGGGTCTCGCGAGAACGAGTCCTGGCGAGATTAGGAAGAGCCAGGGATGGACGCAATTCAAGATGGCCGCTAGGCTTCGCCTATCCGGACTGTCCGCTTCGCGATCGCGGTTATAAGGGGTGGTTATATTTTGATCCTGCGAGAAGTAGCCGCGACAAAGCCATTCCAGGACCGCAACAGGTGGCGATTTATTGCGAACATGCTAACTACGGCCACGGGAAAAGAAAAAAAAGCTTCGCAATGAGTGCTGTTGTGAGCGAAGGGTGAGGCCTCCTACTCAGCCGCATTGACGCGAGGAGAGAACCGTCCAAGGAAGCGAGCGAGCAGGTGGATGAAAGGGATTTCCGTGGCGTTTCATTTTCGGTGAAGAACGACACAACAGAAGAGCTACGGTTGTTGTCATTTATTTTTGAAGAGTTTTCTCGATGGCTTAGGCGCTTGACTGATATCGGATTGGCTTGGACAGCTTGGCCGTCAGTTGTATTCAATTACTGTAGTAATGTCGTTAGTTGGGCGAGTAGGTAATGATTGAACATGGTTAAAATTGCGCACAAACAGAAAGGAACCTTCCTCTGTCTCCTATAATCTCTTCTTTCTTCTTCAATACATCGAGTTGTGAGTTTGCGCTTGTCTCTTCTCTCTTCCCTCTTCACTGTTCCTTTCTGTTTGTGCGCAATTTTAACCGTATTCAATTACAAACAAAATAGTCATCTACTTAAAAAAAAAGCAAATATTAGCACTTTATTTAATAAAAAAATAATACTCTAAGAAGATAACGACGTTACTAAAAATTGCAACAAATTGGTTTAGAAATTTTTGTTTTACGCAATCCTTAGTGTCTGAAAAAGCCGCTAGTGACGTTGCGTTAGCTCTCGTAACGCTGTAACCTGTAGCGGGTTGCGAACGTTCTACTAAAACTTGAAATGGTACTTCCGCTACGCTACATATAGCAGAGGGCGTAGCGAATTGCGGATAACTCGCTTCGTCCCGTCGAGCTGGTAAACCGAAGCGAGACCACGAAACGAGGCTGCTTCCCTCATTCTCAACTGTTCCAGAAGGATCGTGGAGTCGGAGTCCTCGCTTGATCGCGCCCGTCTTTTCCAAAAATACGGCCCTCCGTCTGGCAAATTTTGGTTCAGTATCCCTTTAAAGCGTAATAATGGTATTGCCATTCCGGTTGATTTACACAAGAAATGGCTGGGAATCAAATATTTAGTCGAAGCAATAATAAAAAACAAAACAAAAAAATCCCCATAAAAGTTCAAATTGCGTGAACTATCTGAGCAGAGCTCCTTTTCGAGCGGAAATGAATCGACGATATAAAGCTATTAATTATGGCGTCTGTGGTGCTCGAGGCATGGGAACAGGGGCTCACAGCCGCGGATGGTTGCGGGCCGCGTGTTTGAGACCCTGCGTAAGAGGGATTCTAGACAGAAAAAAAGGAACAGCGTGTTGTATTCTGTTTTAATACGTGTTTAAGTAAGAGTTTCAGTAAAAGTATATTTGCAGCCAACTAAATGGCGCGCGAAATCGTTGGGGCAAACATCAGATCACATAAAATGTTTTCTCGCTCAAATGAACTCCAAGACAGAGTGGAATGCAGGAATGCCTGCTGTACATGAAGTGAGACGTATAAAAAAAATAATGCCAACACCGCTCAGATTCTAGAAATCACTCAGCGAACGAAGCCAATGCTAGCTATAATATGTGTCTGCTTCCTCTGTCTATCTGCAGTTGTGTGTATTTGGTGCAAGCGACGGGAGTACTTCTGTACAGCATGCAAACTAACGCTTTTAAGGCAATTTAGACGGCGCGCAAAACTCGATTTCTCAACGTATTGCGGTAAAATTTACTACAGATATGCAAGCGAGTAGTGTTAGTTTACAGTGAAAAAACCACGGAAGAAACCTAACTCGTTCAGAAGAAAAAAAAACAGAAACCTGTTTGGGGCAATGCACGCCGCAACTTCGCAGACGACGCACGCGTAGCGAGAGGTGCCGCCGACAGATGGCGTACGCCGCGTCGAGGGAGCGCCAGCCGATTCGAGTTGTGACTAGGGACGTCGCGAAATTTTGTCCAACCCGAGGTCCGACTGTATCGACGAACCTTCGAACTTTTGGCAAGTTTTGAGAATGTTTGACTTCAATGACAGCGTTGCCAGACTTTCATACAAACATACGCAATTTTGAACTCATTATAGTAAATATGTCAGTTTTGCCCATGTAATTTGTTATTAAAGGGCTCAACAAAATATTCAATTAGAGCATTTCTTATCACACCCAAAAAAGCTTAAAGGACACATAAGCTTCGCCTTTAAGAGTGGAACGCGATAGTGTTATCGGGCCCCGTTCGCATCACCTTCTTATTCTCTTCTTGTGCTCTTGAGTCACACAACGACCTAATTCTCACGACAAAACACTCCTCGTTCCCACGCCGTGCAAGCGTGCCTTGGATTTCTGCTTGTGTGCTCGCACGAGACGGTCGCAGGATGACTAGCTCTGATGAAGCGGTGATAACGGCCCTTGCCGGTCGTGGTTCCTTGTCTTTTGCTGGCACTTCTTCGGAAGAGTACAATATTTTGCTACCTATTGTACCCATTGGGAAAACATGTTTAAACTCGGTGCTGCTTCACTATGACCTCAAGGGACGACCATATTGGATAGAAGACTTTCGCCAAAAATCAAAGTGAATCGCTGTGTTGTCTGATATCGCCTCTTTGAGCGCGTATCAGATGAACCACGCTTCGAACGCCAGACGCCCAGGAACGACTGTTGAAGGCGAAGGAACTGAGCGTGAAAAGGCTCCAGTGTGTCCTAATCGAACCGTGTTCCACCGAAGTGCGCCTCCGGGTGCACTGCGTTCTTTACACGTCCCCGACGACACGGTGAGTAAACCTTTCGAGCCTGATGGCAAAGCTGTCGAAGTCTCCCGCGAGATGCGGCGCGTCGAGGGATTCGAGGATATCGAGTCGACCACGCGCATCGTCCGCGTGAAGCTGAGGAACGGCGTCACGCCCGACAGTATACCGCACCAGCGGAGGCTCCACGAAAGCAACGTCCTCGTCGTCATCCCAGGACGCTCACCGGTCTGTCTGCGTCGTTACCGTGCCGAGCACATCAGATGCAACTGCCGTGAACCGAAGTGCTCGGAGTGCACCGCTTTGGACACGACAAGGAAGAGTGCGTGAAGGCATACGCTCGTGTCACCGGCGGAACTGAGACGGACGAGTTGTCGCCGCCGCGAATGGAGGTGAAAGCGGCAGAGCTGGCCCTCCGAGGACCGCTGCGCGACGTCCAACCATCTGCGGAGCAACAGAGGCTCTCTGGCGGAGATGACGCCTCACCGCAAGTCACCGCGGCAGAAGACGTCGAAAAGTCTACACTTGCTGTCTCTGTGTAACACCATGGCACCCCGACCCCTGAGATGTCTTCGACCGAGGCCGTTGCGGTCCTACTGACCGCCTCTGCCCCGCCCGAGGAGAAGGCTTCCGAATCCCCGTGCAGGCTCGGCGAACGAAACGATCAAAAATCAGAGGGGAAGAAGAAATAGTCAGAGATAAAAACTGTTATTATTTCGATTTCTCAGGGGCCACACAACACGCGTAGCCAATTTCATCGGCGCTAGGTTACACTTTAGGCAATAGCCCACCTGCTAATAATGAGCGCTAACTTGAAGAACAACCCTTTATATGTTTTTTCTGTTTTTACTTAGCGTTCCCGAATCCCCTACGCACAACACCAGTATACCTACCCGCGCGCGCGAGGTTCGTGCATGCGCACAATAGTCGAGACTCAGTCGAACTTTTGTCGATCTTCGTGGGAAAAGTTCGAAAAAGTCGACCTGGTCGAACTCGAACCTCGCCTGGTTCGCGACCCATATAGTTGTGATAGCCGGCGATCGCACCGAAGAACCCGAAATGGACTACGCTGCCTTGACGCAGCGTACACCTTCTGTCGGCAGCACTTCTCGCTATGCGTGTATCGTCTGCACTGTGGCGGCTTAGACTGCCAGGACATATTTGTCTTTATTTTTCTTTTGAGCGATATAAGTTTATTTATTGATGTTTTAACTGTAAACTTCCACCTCTGTAGTAAATCACAGCGCAGTAAGTTGAGAACTAGATTTTTAATGACCATCTAAAGTGCCTTAAAGGCGTTAGTTTGCGTGATGTAGTTCGCAGCAAGTACACACAATTGCAGTAAAAAAAAAGAAGAAATAAACACACAAAGAAAAAATCCTGCAGATTGTTAATTAAAACTAGTACAATACGCAAAAATATAAGCTGGCCTAAATTTAGTAATAACCAAAAGGGGTAAAATGCCGCATAGGGTGCCTCGGGCATGCTTGCATGAAACATATTGCCCCATTACGGCGATAAAAAGAAAACGTGGTAGTTCTCTCAAACGTTTGTTTTAGCAGCCTAACGTAGCCGGGGTTTCCCGCGTGGCTTTTATGACGTCCCTGTGTGAACGCCGCTGGGCCAACTGATATTGCCCCACCCTGGACATACGTCTCTCTGTGAAGAATCGGAAGCTGTAGTTAAAAATACCCTGCTTTAGCTTGGATCGTCCAACACAGCACCCACCTTGAGATAAAAGTCCTTGTTCACTTCGAGGGCCTTAGGCGCAGACTTATGATCAGCGAGAAGATAGTTGCACCCGCTGTCTTTGATCATATAAAGCAGCTCTCCTAAAATAGAACAAGTGTAAGTTTTAAGTATTCGGAATCAGGTCGTTTTCGCTATCAGTGAACAAGCAGCAGTACACACCTGGGAGATAAACAATCGGCGTCATGACAATCGTTCCTCCCAGAAATACAACTGCCAAAGCAGCCGCCATATTTTCCACGTTGTCGTGAATGAGCACACATACTCGACACCCTGGTGTTAGTCCGCACCGCTGAAATCCCACTGCGTATTTCTTTATCCTGGCGAGCAGCTCTCCGGCCGTTAGCCGCTCAGTTCTATCGATCTAGAAAATAAAGGTCGAAACGCAAGGTCTTACGTAGATACAATACTTAAGTGTTGGTATAGAGTTCTAATAGATAGTTTCGACAACTCCGATTACAATACCCATTACTCCGGTGGCGCCTTCGCGCATGCATCTAGTCGTTATCGGGCGCATAGGAACGAGCTACTAAAACTCCCTAGTAGTAAGCTACGCGAAGCCACACAATATCGACTAATTTTTTATCGTTATCTGTTTTGCGGATTTGTTTCCGCAGAGGGGGCAGAGATAAAGGCCCAATGCCTGACATAGCCTCTGCCCCCCATCTTACAGTTCACATAGGAGCCGCAAAAGTTGCAATAAAACCCCCCGCAAAAAAAAACAAAAACACGCTGTAACGAAATAAAACACGCTATGAACAGAGAACATAAATGATGGTGTCAGGAATAAACACGAAATGAAGCGTATACAAAGCAGGTCAAGCAATTATTTGAAGATAAAAACATCTGCACACGCTGTTGATGGGCAATTAGCAAAATTTTCAAGAGGCCAGACAGATACTGCAATGCGAGTTTGAATTTTTAAAACTGTAGAAGAAAATTACACAACGTTACACCCAGAAAAAAAGCTTTTATACCCAAAAAAAATGCCACGTCACTTGCCACTAGAATCTTTCCGCATAATTGTTTGAAAGAACCAAACGGCTGGTCAAAGCTTATGTTGATATCTGTTCTCTTAACCATTTTATTGATCTGAAAATGTGATGCTTGTTGAGCATAGTTTGTTCTTACTTCTTACGTATGGTGTTTTTGAATTGGGTTCCGTAATAAGTATGGATTAGAACTGGTAATGGGCGTCGAGTGGAGTTTATTTCTATGTATCCATTGCAAGAGTTTGAAATAATAAATTTGATTTGCCTTGAGAATATTATACTTGATGAAGAGTGGCTGCGTTCTTAAAATCCTTATGTCGTCTCTATAATTTTCACATATCTGTAGTATCTCTTTTTGTAAAATGATTAGTTTATTGCAGTTTGTAGCTGTTGTTGTACTACATACCATGATGCTGTAACTGATCCTAGTATAAAATAGGGAGTAATATAACGTTAGTTATAAAATAATTTTATAAATAATTCTATCGCAATACTAAAAAGAAAATCGCTCCAAACCGTTTCTTGTTAACTTCGGCATATCAGTTATCGTCTAATTCATACATGCTGGTCGTATTGTTTGTGCTGGGTTAGTTTTGGGAAAAGAGCATATTTGAGCCCACCGCCCTCAACATTTCTTATGGAGAGACTCTCTAAAAAGTTGTAAGAGGATCTCCTAAGAGGTATAATTTATTTGATTGAATTATATAGCAAATTTTCCTTTATACTTTCTGGAGAGAAAAAAATGACCGGAAATTTTGATAACCTATGTTGCAGTTATATCGACTAATGAAACAGGTTTATTAATAGTAAGCGCATAAATGAACGTTTAAAGCTTTACCTTGATTCAAGTGAAATTTGTTTTGACTATGCATTCCATTTATATTATTAAATGCTGTCTGCCTCAAATGTACAGAAGAATTAAATAAAGCACGCGGCTGGCCTGGTTCACCTAGACAAGTATGACAAAAAATATTACAACAGAAACCACCGTTTTAGTGGTCGCTTATTTGTTTACCGATGCAACGTTTATCTCAATACGCTCAACCTTTCACAGTATATCGATAATTTCAGAGGAAACGCCAGTAAAATGTCAAGGGCCTTATACATTAGGGTGTACATGTAACCTCGAAGATAGCTTGACGCTCCAAGGGGTTTGGATGATGGTAGGAAATGTTTCCGTTTTCTGCCTGGGCTACAAGACTGGGTTAACAATTTGAAAACGAATGAAGCAGTTTTTACTAGAATATTATATTCAACCCACAATGTTACACAGGAAACGGCTTTCAGTCTTTTTCAAGCGTAGTTGGAAGTAGGTTGTTTACAATCATTAGAACCGTGTTAAAGTTCCAAGACTGTACGTGACAACAAATATCAATATCTAATACAATTTGGTAAATTCAATCATTATATGACATGTTATAAATTTTGCCAACATGTCCGTTTATTTTTGTTTTTGGCGAACTGTGTACCATAATGTAGGCCACGTGGACATGTCATCATCATCACCATAATTTATTTTCCTTGAGGACCTGTGAGGCATTATACAAGAAGCTCGCAATTGAACAAAAATTCAGTAAACACAAATATAACGATGCAAGTTAGTTGGCTAGGTTAGATGGGAAGATTGAAATGGAGTAAACAAATTTCGTAGTCTAATTTACAGAACCGATGCTGAGAGGTAGTGCGCTCCAATCCTCGATAGCCAAAAAGAGTGTGAAAGTTGTCGTTAGAAACAGTTGATCGAAATGGACGTAATTTACATGAGTGATCTAAACGAGGGAAGATACAGTGGGGAGTTGATAGTACTTATTCTCTGAGAAGGGTATTGTGATAAAAAATTGGATGAAGGAGAGAGAGGCGTGACACTCGGCGCTGAACGGAGAGTGAATGAAGGTTAGCTAATTGGCGTTATCTTGATATGCTGGTATATATTGAGTAGCTATTATAAATGAAACGAAGGACTCTGTTTTGAACGGATTTTAGATGATTTTGTGAGGTATGACTGCCATGGAGACTATATAGATGAGGCATATTACAACTTGGATCTCATAAGAGTAGTATACGCTAGTCGTTTTATTCTCCAGAAAAGCCAACTCGGCATGCAATTTATTATTTTCGAACCTGCGGCCTGCTCACATGAGCTCAGATGCAACACAGCCTCGGCTCTGACACAGTACTAACCGATGCACAGACAGTGGTGCTCGGTGCAAAAAAAACAATGTCATTAAATCTAGATTGCTTATATCTCAAACTGAAAATGCTAGACGCACGTCAAAAAGAGGCAATAACAATAGAAAATACTTCACGGATGAGAAAAGCGGACCTGGGTCCAGCCAGTGATGGGGGCGAAGCGGCCCCTTCCGTAGTCGGCAGAGGCGAGGAGATCCGTGTGGCTTGGATGGCATTGGCGATACTCCCCGGTACCACTAAAGTCCATAGATAAAAGCTTCCTACAAATAGCGACATTCCTTGAAGCGCCGACTGCGTGACGGTGCAGGTTTTAGGAAGCGAACGGAGGCACACAGCAGAGGTTTGAACTTAATTCCGCCATTTTGTTCCAGTGGAATGTGCTTTGTCAATTGTATTGCTTGTCGCTACTTGTAAAAGAAGTATGAAGGGACTTTGGGTACCACCGTCATCCACGAGCACACACACCTTTGAAGACACGAAGCGACACCTCAGCCGGGACGTCCGACTTCTTCTCGCGCTCAACGGACTGACGCTCGCTGTCTCCTCAAAACCCACTTTGCTCGCACCGCCGTCCAAGTAGTCTCCGTACAGCGCACACACTGCCGTCCTTTCAAAAATCTGTCCAAGTTAGTCAAACGTGTCTAAAATTATTCGTTCCTACCACTCTCTTTCTCTTTTCTCGCACACGAAGGAAGCTCGCAGCACGCCTGAAGCGCTCGGTCGCCTACCAAAAACGAGAGGACAAAGCATAGGAAGTGGCGTCGTCCCAGTTCAAGCCGACCTTGGTGCGCGCGCTCCCAGCAAGACCAGCTTGACCAGCACGATTATGAGTTTGACCAGCTCGACTCCAGCTTCACCAGCTTGCCCTCCCAGTTTGATCACATTTGCTCCATGGAAGACCAGTTTGACCAGTAAGGGCCAGACTGGCTCCCAGCTACACCAGATTGAGTTTAAAACCAGATTTTAGTTAGACCATGCTGGTTTTTACTTAAACCAGATTAACCAGCTCGAATTCTAAATTGCCCAGCTTAAAACAGCTTGATTGCCAGTTAGACCAGTTTAATTACCACACAGACCGGTTTGACCAGCTTAATTACCAGGTTGACCAGTTAGATTTTCTTGATATTTTTTTCAATAGGGGCTTTTTTAATAAAAATCTACCATAAGGCCAGAACATATATATTTTATTGAGCTAACATATTGATTTTTGCACCTCAATTATCAATTGCACACGAATCTTTATTTACAGAGTCAACTAGTCCGGAGTTAATAACATATTTTGTATTTCCGGTATAGGGCCTTCCATAACTTCGTATTTTATATCGATTTATACAATTAAAATAATTTTGTCGCTATTCACTTGGTTGAGTTTTAGTAGCTGATAAGCTGACCTTCATCTTTTCCCATATTTAATTTATTTAGATATACATAGCGAAACCCCTTACAACGTAATCTACAAAAAACATTCCTAGAGCTATGCTTAGCTTAATTTACTAATTCAATGCGTCATGCTCTGCGTCAAACTACACCATAAATTTATCTTTAGCGAAATTCTTTCTGACTTTTTGCTTTGGTCTTGCTGTTCGTTCGAGTACCCTAAGACAAGTATTGTTTAATTGGGCAATAGCTTAGCTTGGCAGAATACAAAAAATTCTCAAACATATGTACTTACTTTTTTGTATATTCTTAATTTTAACAGTACGAGCTATCATCTATATTCAAATGATAAAAGTATACTTACTGCGATAACTTTATCACCGTATTTTACGAGACTTTCTTCTATTAGTTCGGGAAAAGACTGGATCCCTGCGTCCACGTCTGGATAAGGCGAATATATGATCCCTTCCAAAATAGGAGCTGCCATTCTGCCTGATCACAAAGCGAAGAAAGGAAACATAAAATGTCGTTTAGAAACAAAACTTGCAGTTGCACGTAATTCTCCTAGTACCGCTTGTTTAACCGTGCACGTTGGCGCAGGACCAAGTGAGTATTTTAAGTGTCAGAAGTTTTGACGTTTTTAGATTCACAAAACTAACTTGTATAGTCATAAATCGGGAGGCCAGTTCATCAATTACAAAAATGATTTCTTTAGGAATTCACTTTCATGCAATGATTGTTTTATGGCCATAATTTAGCAGTTGTAAATCATTTATGTATTTATTTTTCGTGCTCATTAACAGCTCATGCCTTGCTAATGATACACAAACGTTGAGACTAATATGAGTTGGAATTGGTCGGAAGATAACTTTTTACCGACTTATAGTCGAGTGCCGTATAAGTCAATGTGAATATTCTTGAATGTTGTGTAAAAATGTTGTAAAGAATGCTGTATACGACCCAATTTTTATCAACACAAATCGGCAATTTCGTTTCTGGCATGCTAAAACTTTCCAAAAGCGAAGACTTATGCTTACCCGACGTAGTTTCAACTTTCGCACATACGCCTGGTGTGTGATACAAAGTACAGCTCTTGCGATCATAGCCTTAAAAAACACACAACTGTATTAGGTTCCGCACCTGCGTCATTAGCAGCTTTGGCAACCATTTTATTATTTTACCTTTTTTATTGTTTATAAGGCCGGGTCCAAGCACATGTTTCGGCCGTGCAGCCTAACTTCAAAACGTGCCAGCCAATTTACTTTCTCTTTCTCTATTTCCTTTTTTGACTTTTCCGTTAATTACTCACTGTATATTCGGCGTCCACGCTTTTCGCTAGTTGTCAAGGCTACCGTAGTTTCGACGGTGCTGCAGCCCCGCACTGCTGCGAGAGTGCGTGCATGCGACTTCCTCTTGAATTCACACACGCCTGCGGAACTATAGCTTTGACATTTTTGGAGTGCTGCGGTAGTTACGCTGGCCTTGACATCGTAGCACAAAAAAACAACTTAGTGGATGTTTTTTGTGTTTTTGTGTTTAAATGTTCTCTAGAGAACATTTAAACCCAAAATCTGTTTATGCGTTTGAATGTATGCCAAGAGCGTTACGCTGACAAAAAAGTGTTACTTTTAGGCGAAGGAAACATAAAGCATACACAGCCCATAGCATGCAGTGCAAAGCAGGCAAAGAAAATCCATTCTTAGTCACAGTTAAATATACGTACGTACCTAGTATTAGGCGCAAAGCATTGTAACGAGCAATATTTACCATGCGTCGCAATGGGAATCAATCGCCGGACCGACCGTTCCGCAGCCAGCCTCCTTTGCTGGGCGTCACGGGGAGGGGGTGAAAAAGAGCGCAGGCAGAAGGACCAAGTATGACTCACGAAAACCTGCGGAAAGTGGCGACCATGGGCGCACCTAGCTGGCTTTCGAATGACGAAGTGTCCATCCCCCGTGATCGCACGAAGTCCCGTGGTAGATCATAACGCACACACACATAGTACAGCAGGTATATCTGACGTAATCGCTTAGCACAGGGGCCAGTATATCAACAAATGGTTGCGACAAACATTCTCCCCTCGCGATTGCTTTAGCTACGACAAGAGGCTCCTCGGAATCGGAGGGCACTAGCGACTAAACATTACCCGCTCCCTCAAAAAAAGCAGACGAAAACCTTTTTTTAAGGCATACTCCAGTAGTATATAGAAATGATGCCCAATGGAACAGATAAGAAACCTCTGAAGATTCAGGTCACATACGCGGCACGCGCCAGCCACGCGACCTCTTCATGCCCGTCGTGTATGTTCCGGCGCCGGCGCGCGACCTTGCTATGTCGGTCACGTACGTTCGGGAGCGGTCCGATATCACGACGTCATAGGGCCCCGGTCCTGGCTCCCGAATTCGGTCCTGCCAAAGGTCCGAATTCGCCCACCGTCCCGGGTGGAGCCAGAGTTACGTGGTCTTGAAATTTAGTCAAAACATTTTGGGTTGGCAGCAAATCAGCGCGTCCGGAAATTCCGGGTGTGGGCCCGCGGCCCTCACCCGAAATTTGGGACCCACGTCCGTCATGGGACATTAATAGGGAGTTTTCGTAGATCGTTTTCGCCGTCCCGCAACGCCCTCCGCAACCCGCTACGATACCCGGAACTCTACAGCCAAGGCTATGGGCGCACAGGCGCAGTAGCAACTTCTTCGTTGCGGAGGGCTTGGCGGAGGGGAAACGCGGTCTACGAAAACTCCCTATTAGACCTGCTCCCTCGCTGTGGCGTCAGGGCCGTGGGTCCCAAATTTCGGGCATTTGTAGACCGTCCTAATTTGGCTCACCTGCCAAACCCCTGTCAGTCACCCATCAATCACCTGATGACCTGTCACCGTCTCGTTCCTGGTGTGGTATAAAAATCTTCATTGCACTATCGGAAAAGGAACCTTGGCCGTCCGCGTGAAAATCCGGCGCCTTAGCACGCTCGACGCCACAAGGACATACATACATATATAAATAAGTATATATATATATATATATATATATATATATATATATATATATATATATATATATATATATATATATATATATCAGGTGTATATATATATATATATATCATATAATTCAGATTTATTTTTATTAAAAAGATTTACTTCCGTGAAAGATCGTACACTTATGCTGCTTGTGGAGGTGAGTTATACGGCCAGGGGACATATTGTAGGGGCTAATCGTAACGATCAATTGGTCAATTAATTAAAATTCGTTAATTAACTTTTAATTAATTAAAATAGACATATGGTTCCAATTAGAAACTTGCACAGCGTCACCGAAAACCACTAAATCAGTCATTTCAGTAATACTTGGAGCGCGTGACAAGCGTAGTAGTGCACTAAAGATTATGACTCGTGGAGCAGGTACAAGGCTGGGGCTAGATAAGAGACGGAAAAATCGCGCGGGCGCCTTACCGCAACCGCTAGCTTTGCGACGTGCTCCACCAGTGGTAACTTTAGTGCACTACTACGCTTCTCACGCGTTCAAAGTCTTTCTGAAAATGACTGATATAGGGCTTTTTGATGACGCTGAGCAAGTTTCTAATTGGAACCATATGTCTATTTTCATTAATTAAAAAGTTAATTATCGAATTTTAGTTAATTAGCCAACTGATCGTTACGATTAGCCCCCTATAATATGTCCCCCGCGCGCGTATAACTCACCTCCACAAGCAGCATAAGTGTGACTTTCACGGCAAATAATGTTTATATAAATATAATACTGTATATATATATATATATATATATATACATATATATATATATATATATATATATATATATATATATATATATATATATATATATATATATAGGTAAGGCAGAGTAGTTTGAGAACAATGCACCGGGAAAATGTAATAAGTTAGAGATCCGTACTTGCGTAGTTGCTATGCTAGGAGTTTATTGTATGTATTACGATAGTTTCGCCGAGAAGCTCGGCTTCGTGACCCACCGCAGTGTCGGAGATCTCATGTATGCCTCTTTAGCTTTGAAACCCGCCGCCCTACCGTGGGAGCGCGCTCAAGTAAAACTTTTTTTTTCTGGGCGTTTGATTTTGTTTTAATATGTTTAATTCATTTTATATGTCTTTTAACTTTTCTTTTTCCTGACGTCACGTCCTTCTCGCCCCATTGGCCGTTTACTGCTCTGCGCAGTCTGATGCCCTCACATGTATGCCATCTCCTGACGAAGCCGAGCCTCTCGGCGAAACTGTCATAATACCTACAATAAACTCCTAGCATACCACTTCCGCAAGTACGGATCACTGCACACACACATATATATATATATACATATATTTAAACAAGAGCAGTGTTTATTTACAATAAATCTACAAAGCAATTTCACACTCCACCTTTTAGCCCACTGCTCAATGATGTCTGCGGAGAAACGGTATAACTGAAGAGTTACATTAGTTTGAACACTTGCTCAGGCGATACATGAAGAAGGACGCACGTATTCTGTGTTCTGGTACCAGAGGAACTCCTCACAGCACCTCCGTCTGCTCACGACGCACTTAGCGCGCGCTCATATGTGCTCCCACACACACAATGCGCGCCACGCTCAGCAAAAGAATAAACAAGAAAGAAAAAAATGGGCCTCCCACGCGCGCCGTCCCTCTCCAACAACGACCGAACCCCTGCCTGTCGGGGGTAGCCGACAGCCCCGGCCACGCAGAAGCCGACGTCCCGGGCTGTGGCCTCCGGACTCGAGCTGTCTTCTCAGGCTTCGCCACTCGTCCGCCCCTCCCGCGGCCCCCCACCAGTCACCGAGACCACCCAGGCCAGTTTAGCCAGGAAGTAGTCCCAGGTTGGACGTGCGTCCAAGTGGCGCTGCACGATTGCTGTGCGCGACTGCCAGAGGACGTGTTGTCCCAGCAACACGAACACGCTCGTCACCTTCGTCCCGTGTGGGTCGCCGAGAAGGAGACACTTGAAAGTACCCTTCTCGACGTCGAAGGCCGTCCTTAGGTGGAAGCACGTCCTCATCGTGACCTAGGCGTCCAAGCACTCGACGAGGACGTGCTGGATGGTCTCGGTGTTCCCGCAGAGGTCGCAGTTGAGAGAGCAGGGCACGAAGACTCCCTTCCCATGCAGCCACGACTTGACGAGGAGCGCTTCCATGTACATACGCCCTACGGACGAAGAAGTCCTTTGTCGCCGTGGGAGCGGGAGGCGCCGCACGAACCTGAAGAGACGTGCCGCTCCATCGGGAACCGGTGGCGGCCTGTACAGAGGTGGCGTAAAAGTCGCTGAATCCGTGTCCCAATAGAGTGTCCTCTCGGCGACGGTTTTTAAATAATACCAAGAAAATAGGGCTAAGAACACGATGGCTTCCGCGATTTCGCTGTAAAACACAGTGCCGCCACCCTCACCGTGCACGGTGAGGGTAGCGGTAGTGCGCTTTTACAGCGAAATTCGGGAAAATGGATGGTGAGCAGAAGCGGTCGCATGCGACCGCTTCTTCTCACCATCCACCTTCCCAGGGAAGAGAAACCGAGGTAGTGCAGCGTGCTCAGGAAATTGGGCTCCCTTACGTCCCTGACTAGAAGGAACCGCCGCACGTTAAGCTTGATGACGGTATTTACTAGGCCACCCTACCGAAAAACAAAACAAAAACAGTATAACTTTTCGCTAACTGGATTATGGAACTGGAAATCTAACTGAATGTTTTGCTGGAAACTTAAAAACCAGTTTGCAGATAATTGTCTGCAAACTGTATTTCAGGTTTGCAGCAAGTTATACTGGCTTTTTCGATAGTTATACTGTTTGTTTCGGTAGCTATACTATTGTTTTCGGTAGGGTCGAGGCCTCCGCTTTCCAGGTGCAGAAAGAGGTTGTCGCGTCGCGTCCGCTCCTACCGCGACCTACAAACGAAAGTGGCCGAGCTTCTGTGGATCTTCCTGGCCGTCACCCCCGGGCAGTAGGCGGCTTGTGGCTTGTAGAAAATGGCCGGGTAAGTCACGGTGTTGCAGACTTGGATGCGGTTGAAGAAAGGGATATATCTAGGCTGCCACAGTGATAGCTTCGTGACCATGGAATTGGCAGCCCTCTTCCACACTTCCGTCGTCCATTTCCCCGGGTCGATATGGGCGCCAAGGTAGTTTCCGATTGAGGAGGTCCAGCCTATCCCTGCGAATGCTTGGGGGGGGGGGAGGACGGTGTTTGTAGCCCAATCCCCAAGCCAAGCGCCCTGCGACTTCTCTGGGTTAATCACCGCACCGGATGGGGCGGTGTAGAGCTCCACGTGCTGAAGGACGGTCTTAACCTGTCTCTTTTTTGACGATCAGATGAAGGCCACGTCGGCTGCGAATGCCGAGACGCTGATGTCCTCCCCGTCTCCCAGTTACAGTCCCCTGATTCGTTAGTGTACATTAATGGCACGGCACGGTGGTTCCGATTGCAATGCGAAGGGGATTGGCGAAAGCCCCCATCCCCCTCCCCTCCCCGGACCGATCTTTCTATATGGATGTGCGCGCCCTTGACTCCGTTGATGAGCGGCCGCGTGCCAATTTCGCGATAGCACAAGGCGATCCACTCTCCGCAGCCTCTTTCCCACGCCAGAGTGATCCAGCACGGCCAGGAGAAACTTGTGGGAGACACTCTCGAACGCCTGGTGGAAATCGAGCTGCTGCATGGCGAGAGGCTGGTGTGCCTCCGCGGTCGCTTCGCGGTGCAGCGTGAAGGTTACGCGCGATCGAGCGGCCGCGGATATCGTAACTCGGTGACCAGTCGTCCCGCCAAGATTTTTGCTAGAATTTTGTAATTGCAACAGAATAAGCTAATTGGTCGGAAGTCGGTCGTCTCAGCGATGGGGCCTTTCTAGGTTCTTTTGGGAATCTAAACCGTAAAGCTTTCCCTCATTGACAGAGGTAGCAACTCTCGTGGCTCTATGTTGTTGAACGCCTCAGCGAGGATGGGGCAAAGGGTGTCCGAGAGCATTAATAAAACTCTGCTCCAATGCCGTCCGGGCAGGGCGGGCAATGGCCTGCTGCACTTCGGATGGCCTCAGTGGGCAGTTCATAGCATCGGTGGTGTCCTCAGGTACGGTGTGTGATCCACGTAGGATGGACACGAAGACGTCCTCGTCGAGCTCCTCTTCCCGAAAAAGCTTCCTTGCGAGGTCACAACATCCCTCTCGCCACACATCTATATCAGGGCCTTTTCCCTCACTCTCCGTCTCTCCTGCGTGCGGAAAATCTTGGATGGCTATGTCTCTCCCTCAAGTGCTTCCACCCTGCCTTTCACCTGCGCCCCTTTATAGCGCTTCTCCAGAAGTCAAGGCAGCTGATCCTTGCAGTTTTTTATATCCTTCCGAAAGGCCCCGTGGTCTTGTTCTTCTGCTTCGTCTAGAAGGATCTTCAGGGTCCTTTTCAGGTGGTCTCGTGCCTGGCGTGCCTCGGCAGCCCTCCGACGGCCGAAGGCGGAGGCGGACTCGCGGAGCTGCACCTTAAAATGCTCCCAGGAGACCGCATCCACGCCCCTGTTGGCAAGATTCCTCCTCCTCCAAGACGCTGGCGTTCATTTTCCACGCGGTGTCTCGTCGTGCCCGCCGGGGTCCGGGCCCTCTGGATCAGAGCATGGTGGCGGAGAAGTTCTTTGGCAAGATAAACACTAGAGCACCACCTGGTGACATCTGCCATAAAAAGTGTCTATAGTTCAGCAGGCAATCGTTGCAGGTGGTACCACAGCTTCGCTGTCCAACCACATTGACAGCGTGGATTGGAGCTTTAATTTTTATATTTTGTTTGCACGAGTGGGATATTCCAGATGACTCGAAAATTTTGTTGTTTGTTCGTTCTCGGAAACTTCTAGATACGCACGCGCTTACAAAAGGAACTCCGTATGGCTGCTTGAGGCAGTCGTCCTTCCGTCGCCGTCAAAGTATGTCTTTGTTACCTTGTTTCTTGGCACAAGTTCGCCGCATTAAACGTTCATTTTAAGTTTTATCATTCAAGTATATATTTTTAGTCGTGACAATTTCAAGGAACGGCTGGAGAAGTTCCACCTGGAGCGTTACCGGCAAGCAACTGTCCGTGCTTGCACTGAGAACTTTCAGATGGGAGAGCAACCGACAAATCGTATTTTAGCAGATGAAAGAAGGTTCGCGCTGGGTAACGAGACAAGCGAGATCATGCACAAATGGGTGACAATCATCAGCCCAAGTAACATTAAGCATGCGAATGTCGACCACTACTAAAAAGATTTTTGGAACGCATGGGATTGGAAGAACGGATCTCATGTGTGGGAAACTTCTTGACACCTTCCCTCAGTTGGCCCAGGAGAAGAAAGAAAAGCTCGCACAGTCATTTTATTTACAAGAAGTCGAGAAGTCAATTGACGAGCTGCCCAACTCAAAAACGCCGGCACCCGATGGGCTATGTCTCGAAATTTAGAAAAAAGTGCAAATATATATACTCTCTCCAGCGTTGCACTGGAAGTGTTTTCTCAAGCGTACGAGCCAAAAAATTGCCGCGGTCTTTTTCGCGCACGTACACTCTTGTAATACAAGAAAAACGACGACTGTGCGAAGTTACACAAGTCTCTGGTTAACGCCCAATCACCCTCTGTAACGTAGATTACGAGATTTTTGCGAAGATTTTAGCGCGACGGCTTCAGAGTGTCACCTGTCAACATATTTGCGACCACCAGACATTTGGCATCCAGGGTCGATCTAACTTGACCAATGTGCACGTTGCCGACAGTGTTTTAGAAGCATGCGACGGCAGCATTGGTCAAGTTGCCATACTGCAATTGGACTTAGAAAAATCCTTTGACCGTGTTAAGCATGACGTTCTTTTTGATGCGTTAAAGGATGTAAATGTGTGTGAAGTCATTTTTAAGGGAGTTAAAATGACGTACCAATAGAGCACTACCAGGCTCTTTGCCAACAAGGAGCTGACGGAAACGATACGCACACGAACAACTGTGAGGTACGGGTGCCCTATGTCGCCGCTATTGTTCAAACATTATTTGGAACCATATTGCTCAAGCGTTCTCAGAAGTAAGAAATGTCGCGATTTCTAACTAAAGAACGAAGAGAGAAAGATAAGGAGCTATTTATACGACATCGTGTTGTTTTGTTCTGGTAAGACTGCTATCAGTACACTTTCAAGAAAAAAGGTGTAAAAAGGTATATCGTTACACTCTTTGTCCCATATAATACACCCCAAAATTTCAATTCGACGTACGGCGCCCTACAGTCGAACAGACGGCCCGAACTTTTACGAGGGGCTTGATAGCCGTGTGGTACAACTTATTAAAATAGCTAATGTACGTTTTACTGACTACAAAAAAAAAAGTAATCGGGGTTTTCTTGGCCCTACTGTAAAAACTCGGTGTTTTCTTTGTGTGGTCTTTGATACGTACTTTAGCTATTTAAAAAGTTATATCGCACCGTCATCAAGCCCCTCGTAGAATTTGGAGCCTTCTGTTCGACTATAGGGCTCTGTACGTCGAAATGAAGTTTTGGGGTGTATTATATCGGACAAAGGGTGTAACGATACACCCTTTTACACCCTTTTTTCTTGAGAGTGTACGGCCACTACGTTGGTAAAAACAAACTTTTGTGATGCCACCGGGGCAGCCATAAATCTGAGCAAGTGCCTCGGTTTTTGGCACAGAGCGTGGGCCGCAACTCCTTCCACATTTGAAGGAGTGTGTTGGGACCGGGTGGCATATTTTTACGGCGCAGGCGACAGACCCCGTAGCAACGGCGCTCAAGCCGGATTCGCTGCTCGTGGAGATGGACGCTGCCGCAGTCACACATAACAAACGCGCGGTTGCAAAGCAAACTTGGATTTCGGATTCGGACGGCGCGTGTATCACTCGGGAGCGTGTTAAGCCACTCCCCCGCTTGCATTAACGCCGCTTCGCGGCGACAGTCTGCGGCTGCTCATTACAGAACTATTAACTCCCGTCTCCTTCCCGTACACGCCGCCTCGCGGCGTCCAGCCGGCAACCAAAGCCCCGCAGTCACTCACTGCATCTCCGGAAAGAGAGTCCCAGACCATTTAGCTCAACAAAATGTCGTCGACATTTTTTTTTTCAGTGTTAATCGTTAAAAGAAAAAAAAAGTGTCGCAAAATATTGCCGAATGTTTAAAAAACCTGTTCGAGAAACAAAAAAAAAAGAAATAAACCCACATTGCGGAATGATCCGGGGCCGCTGCGTAGGAGGCAGACCCCTTACCACTAAGCTACACTACCGCTTCGGAAATTCGTCGTAACCTTTGTCTATGCGTGACGGCGGCAGCGTCCATCTGCACGAGCCAGCCAATCCGGCGTGAGTGCCGTTGCTACGGTGTCTATCGCCTGCGCCCTAACAATATGCGACCGAGTGCCGTGTAGTTACCTCGGTGTTCCATTAAGGTGTTACCGTGAAAACAAACTCTATTGGTCGGGAGTCGACACCGACCTAGACAGGCGCACTTCCCGCTAAAGGCTGTAATATATTTTTGATTGCAAAGCTTTGGTACGCTCTGCAGGTCATCCACTGCGCGGGCGTGAATATTTAGAAATTTCACCGCGTCTTTTCGAAGTATATTTGGAGATCTGAATTTGAGCGGTTCAGACGAGATAACCTCTTCCACCATGTACGTAATGGGAGATTCGGGCTCTAGCATTCGTTTGTCAAGCAGCTGGTTTAACGATTCTTTTTCCCTGCGAGACCAAGTGCATCTTTTCATTAAAACGTTATTTGAAACAAAAGTGTCACCTCACTTGCATTCTTTTCTAGTTTCGTCTCACGGTGGCGAACAGAACAGATTAATTGGATAGCAGAAGCACGTTGATAAACTTTTGTTTTTGTCTTCCCGTTTTTCTTTTGAATACTTGTCTGGTGTCAGTAAGAAAACGCTTACACACGATTTGTTGACCAGTTAATTTCCAATCCCCCTGTGTAAAAGCGTTGCTTTTAGTGGGGGCCCAGGATGTGCTCAAGCGAGTAAAAAGAATGATTATTCTCCATCTCTTATTCTCTCTTATTCCCCCATCAGTAAAAACTTTCGTTTTTAAATTACACTCTAGTACGTTGCCCGTTGAAGTGTGGTTTCAAGCCAAGGGTATTGATGTGCCATGGTCGGTTGATTGCATTTTATGCAAGAAACCCAGGACCATCGAACATGTATTTATATTTTGATGGGACGCTGTTTTTCTTTTTTTCTTTTTTAATGTGATTTAGCGCACGCTGAAGAAACTGTTGTTCATTATCCCATCCAGCATACGGTTTTTGAGTATAAGTAAGGATGATGGTGTTCCGTAGGACATGTTTATGTTATTAGGCTTGTGTAGTATCTGGAAATCGCGCATGGCTGTCCGTCATGCCGACCCCAGGGCCGTGTATAGAGAGAGTTTGGTCAATGGGAGGCGCGGGCAGAGCCAGGGCGTGCACCAGACTCAGAAATAAGGCTTGACATGCTCTGTTGACCATCCAGAAGCCGAAAAGAATCCCCTAGCGGTGGTAGCGAGAAACAGTTTGAATCATAGGTATGTAGTTTTGGTATACGCTTAAGGGTTAAATGTAGTAATCCTTCATGGCTGAAAATAGGGAGCACGTGATGGTTCGATTATGGTCATGCAGAAAGATGTAAGAAACGAATGTGCCGCTCGAACTCTGTTTTCATCGGACGGAGTGTGACCACTCTGACGACAGATTATGTCGATAGTTCCTCTAGTCGCGCTCTTCCACCATGATTTTGTATGACCGTGGTTGAAACATCACGTGCACCATATTTTTAGTCACCGAGAGTTACTCTGACGCGCTTATTAATTTCATTTCTCGCGACCACCGCCAGTGTATTATTTCCGGATTCTGGTTGGCCATATTCGAATTTGTAAAGACGCCCTATAACACGCCCAGTACGGTTTCGGCCAATGGTGCCCTCTCATTTGTCTCTTATACTTCCCAATGAATGGCCAAACTCTTTAAATATACGGCTTTGGCCGACCCTACTGCGAGATAAGGGCGATTTTTTTCTTTTTTTCTTAAACTGGTTAAGCAGGCGGAAAGTGTGTTTTCAAAGCGGAATACCAAACTCTAGTTGCTCGACGTGTGGAAACTGCTCACTGAAACGGAGAGCTTTTAATGTACTCTCAAAATACTTGTAGAGTGTCTTAATGTGGTTTGACCAACGGTGCTTTCCTTAAACCATAAGGAATTAAACAGCGTGCCCCGCGTGGCTTAGTCAGTCGTGCGTCTGGCTCGCAACCGAAGGGTCGTGGGTTCGAATCCTGTTTAAAATTATTCAAATGTTTTCTTTTTCAAGGCGAATGAATTACTTTATAGAGCGAAATAATTTGAGACACGCTGCGACCTTTGATTCCCAATAGATGTCATGCTGTTTTAATCACTTTCACTTTACGCGTGACGTACTGTTCCACGTGAGCGTTATGGGTTTTTTAAAATTCCCGCGCGAGGTCATGGGGCTGTGACGTCATGACCCTGTCGATCGACGCCGATTTTTCTGCGACACGAGCTCCTTAACACTATCGCGTTAAAATGAGCACTGTAAAGTAGGAACGCTTCGGCGGAGCGCGTTCAAATACGTGAGATGCACTAGGGAGATCCCGTCCAGTTCCCGGGGCGAGCAGCATTTTATGTTTGTGTTACCCAGACGTTCATTATGACTGTTTTTTTTTTTTTTTTTGCCACCGACCTTGGCATGATAGCCAGTCTTGGAGTCACGTCCGGTAGAAACAAATATGACATTAAACTATTTAATGTATCTTAGGAGAGTTCGTCCGCTCAGACATCCCGTCATCGACTTGTGTTGTAGGCTCTTTAAGTTGAGTTGTAGACTTTTATCAGTTAATGAGTGATTTTGTGTGTTTGCAAACATGGGTCACGTTTTTCTTCTTTTTGTTCTAGGTACATTATGTATCCACCTCTGCGATTCCAACATAGTTACAAAAACTAGCCTGAAACATAAATATTGTATCCCAACGCATGCATACAGGATGTACTCGAGTTCCGTGGCTTGTTCAGTTTGTTGCTAAAAAGGACGAGTGGAAACCTGCCTAGACGCCTCCTCCCTCACAAGAAATGTGTAAGCTGTGTTTCATTGTTTTCGGAAAGAAACTGGCACTAACAAATAAAATTAAAGGTTAATTACTCCTACAGATCTCAAGTCCTCGGTGTCTCTCATAGTGAATTCAACGCGTGTTTTGAAACGCTTATAAATATTCACTTTTATATTAAAGTGAGTGTTGTTAAATGTCTCCTCTCGTGATGTTTGTCAATAGTTGTTTTGTTAATATGCAGTTTTATGTTATGAAGAGTGTACTTTACTTTTCTTCTCGACCTTGCTTCGTAACTTTTTATTTATATTGTTACATAGTTGTATACCAACACATTTATCTCTGTATAATGTTTTCAAATGGCCTGTGAAATTTACGTCTACAAGCATGTCTTTGAATATCTGCTTTCTACATTTTTGGTTTATTAGTATGAAGAGTGATATTGCATAGAACTATTTTGAAGTAAAGAAAAGAAATGAAACTGTAGTTTCGTCTTTATATTAGTATCTAGCAGATGGATGCGTCAGCACTCCGTACTTGCGGCTCTTTCTCACAATGCCAGCTCCACGTTTATTGTTCTTATTCAACTAAAAAAATACAACCATCGGCGGATGCTTGAACTTGTTATCGACGGATGGCGCCAGGCTCGATCTCTCACACACAATGCCAGCTCTGCACTAATTCGTTTTGGCCAACTAAGAAAAGACAACCCTGGGTGGACACTTGAACTTTTTACCTACAGATGGCGACGCAAGATGCCCATAGCATCAAGGGCACCTGCAGCTCGTCCGCATACATGCCAAGGGACCGGCGGACCACGCCCACCTCCAAATCTAGCGGGTGGACAAGATATAGTTTGCAGCAAACCACTGCCGCACGTACACGCCTTCGGAAGCGTTGTTGGCGCTGTGCGGGTGCTTGGGTTCGTAGTGGGCGGTAGCGGGACTGGCCTAAGCCTAGCGTCCCACTTCAACTATGTTGGTTGATCTGGCTTGATCTGTTCCTCTGCGTGTGTTGATGCTGAATAAAGATATTGGTTCCCGCAAAAGCGGCCCCGCTGCTCTGTGAATTTTGCAACCGTTGTGATTGCAACACTTTTAATACCGTGAAGATAACTACACAGGAGATAAGAATTTGCGAACGATTTGGCTGGAGGCAATCGGGTGACGCGCGGCAGATCCGGTGCTGGCGTCCCTACGTGACTTCTTCGCCGCGTCGCGTCGCTCGGATCTGGTTGGTATACAGAAAACGGCGCGCGGTGCGAGTTTGGTGCGCCTAGAGGCGAGTGGCGAGCTCGCCCTGTTTCACGCTTGGGATAATTCGATTATGCTCTATCAACCACCGTGCGCTGATCGATGTGTTTACATCCTCTATGTAAGTACCGTGTAGCCCTGAAATCGCATCCTGTATTTGCTGCAGAACCGCTCGAGCAGTACCGAAAGCGAAGCGGTGATTGGGCCTAATTGAGGAAGACCGGCACTACAGCATGCACTGCGACAGCGCAATATTGCTATACTTTATTCCACAGAGAACCCAATTGCGACCGACACTACTATACGATGCAGCCCATCGAGCCGCGCTAAAAGGGCATCATCATGGCTCGCGTCGTCTTTGTGCCTTTAGTATTACCAGCTATAACCATGAGGCACGAAAAAGAAAAAAAAGGTCAGGTCGGGAGCCGCAATTATTGTGTCTGACTGGTTTAGCCGGAAATTGCAAACGCACGAAGGTGACGAACACCGTGGCGATGAACTGATGGTATAATTATAGTAGAAAATTCCTCAAGCGTCCACCTTTGTTCAGCATAAGTGGTGAGCCTACTCTGCACGCGCTTTGTTAAGGCTCGAAAGCACGCTCTTATCGAGCATTCTGGTCAGTGGCGCACAATGAGCACGACCCTCCGCTTTCTCGCTTATCAAGATAAGTGACGCACGCATTTTCCCGCCATGTTGTTCGCTGGGAGCCCTACGTAGATTGCATGATTAATCAACGCCGTGTTTTTCTTTTTGTGAGAAAGTAGATGAGCAGGTATTTTATGAGTGCCTGTCGGGCGGCACCACGCATTGTATCGAGTTTTATTTCCCACCGGAGTTACTCCGACCACGGTAAGATGAAAGTTATCAAGCATGCATACACCTTTAAACGGGTGTTTTATAAATTAATGCTTGCAGGATGTGTGGCCATCGCTATATATCAGTTTTTTGCCATATAATTCCTCGTTTTCTAGAAAGGTATTCAAAGCACACTGGCTTCTAACATTTCTAGCAAATCCCGTAGCACTCTTTAGCCTGTTTCTCTAAAGGCACTTACATCTTTACAGCAATCACTAATTACAATGATTAATTTAAACAAGGGCAGTAATCACTTGTACCCCGTAATTTCCGACAAGTGCGATCGGGTCACAATTAAAAAAAAAGCTCTTAATTGCACTATAAACTTAAGTTGCTCCCCGAGACTATAGGTCATTTCCCGACACTCGTAACGACTCCGGTACAGATGATCTAATTTTGAACGTTTTAAGTTTGATAGGAAGCGGTATAAATAAAAAGTTTGACAGCGGATGAGCCAATCTGACGCATGATTAAAATTGTTACATTAGCTTTTGTAATTTAACCGAAGTTTTTATTTCAACTGGGACATTCTGCTAAGTGCGGATTCAACCTTTCAGACCTTAGGTGTGTCAGGTCTCTGTTCCGCATCAGTTCCCACTAAAGAACGTACATCCTGGCCTCAGCCTCCACTGATGTTCCATCAATTATAGTCGCTTTACGAAACTAATGACCGTATGGCAAAACTTGACAAGATAAGGTGCGGCGCTTCGCAATTTACTGTTAATGACTTAAGTTTCGCGGGCTCAAATGTTCGTGAATCGGGCCAAAGCTGAAAATTTGAAATTATTCGCGGGTTCTAATTTTCGCGAATCGAGTGAAGCTTTCATAGCGTTCACATATTGCCCGAATTGTTCGTGGGATTATTTTTCGCGAATCGTAGGCGATTCGCGAAATTCGCGAAAATTAGGTCTTCGCGAAAATTGAGTTGTTTACAGTATTTCCTATTACATCTAATCAAGGACTGTAATCCTAAAAAACCTTCATGCAATTTTGAAATATTTATGTCCATAAACCAGACCCGCTCGGAGATAGCATTAGTTATTTAAGGCGTTTCGGGCCCGCTAGCTTCCTATCGCAAGACAGAGCGTATACACCAATCAACTCAAACTTCTACTTGAGGTGCTACTAGGCGGCTGGCGGAATACGGTAAGATACAAACGCGGATGCGACTTCCTCCTATATAAGATCTTTGTTCCTTGAACACTCTGGAAGTCGACCATATAATATTCCGACTCCATGATATAGGATTATGGTCCAGTCATGTTGTGTCCAGTAGCAGCTGAAAGATAAATGGTTTGGCGATTACAAGACCAGGAAGTATTCTATGCTCAAACTTTATGTAAATGCTCACTCGACTTGATGCTGCGTGCTAGCGGGAGAAGGTAATCTGGAATCTTTACTTGTAGCGTGAGAACTAACTGTGATATGTCCGTTTCGAAACGCCCCGTAATCCATAGGATGTCACTCCATATATATATATATGCGTCAAAGGTGGTTAGGACGGGCGGGGTAGGCGTAGATAGTGGAGAGGAAAATGATCCACGAAAAGGCATAATAAAATAATATAATAATTCCAACGTATCGAGCGGAGACCGCTCTTCGTCAGTGGTGATTACTTCTTTGTTTCTGTAGGATTGATTCCGTCGTCTTCCATAGTCTTGCTGCCATGGCGGAAAACGTGTCCTTGGCGCGTTTTCATTTCAATCACCAAAACACTAAGAATAAAATATTCATAAATAAAAATAATTAATTAAAAATAAAAATAATATAAATGGTCAGCGGGTTCATGCTGCTTGTTTTAGCTAAGTAAGTATGCCCGGACTTTCATTAATCCTGTGGGTAAGTGATTTGAAGTTGTGAATAATATACGCCTCTCTTAGTTCTCTTTCGTGATCGGAAATGAATTCAGATTGAAGAAGCACGACTCTTTTTGCATCAAAATTGTGGTTCGGTAGATTCATGTGTTTGGAAAATCGGAGGTGTGGGAGGGAGTCAGGAACACCTTGTTGCTGTGACTCACCGATTACACAGGTACAATCCTTCCCGAGCACCACCATTTGAAATAAATTTTGGGCATTCGAAAAATATTAGATAAACCGATTCGGCTCGAGCTCCACACTCAAACCTTGCAACACTACCTTGACTCCGGCATCGCCCCAAAAGGACTAAACATAAGACTGAAACCATCAATGAGCACTCTGAACGAAAGCGAAACTAACGAGTGGAACCACATACTAAAATACGCCTCTCTCTCGAGCTAGTTAAGGTTGTTATCAAACACAATGAGCGCCGCGCAGTAGAACTTACCGAAACAAAAATCCGATTAAATGGAGCAATTCACTTTGTCTCAGTGAAAACAGAGAACTCGCGGAATACGAAGAAAAGCGAGTGGGTGAGCTCAACGCTATAAAGACGAAAAAAAACGAGCGCGTGACAACGTGGAAACGTCTCGTGCATCCAACACAATAGCTCACAGCAACCATTTGAATCATATTCTAGCGGATGGCACGAACAATCTACACCTGGCACGTACAACAAGCTCAAAACAGAAACAACAATACACACATACCGAATCCATTGAGGGAGCACCTAACTCCAGCACACGTGAAAAACAACCGAACGAAATTAATTTGTCCAACGTCAACTTATCGGACATGGAACTGTCCTTGTGTTTGAGGGGCCTCCGTTTTTGCCCCACGTATGGAGAACTTGATGAATTTCAAATTTTTAAGGATTTAGATAATTTTGCGAGAAACCTGAGACTTAAAGAGTACTGTGCGCAACCTCAAGAAAACCGAGAACGAATCCCGAATGCCTGTAGCCAATCCTGGACTCCTAACGCACAGTGAATTAAGTACCTTGACTTATACATTGAATTAGCCCAACGAGATGTAATACAGAGCTGCAATCGGCAGAATAAATTACGCTACAATCTGACTGCTGACGAACTCGCCGCTATGCAAGCGCTTAACTTGAGGGACGATATTACCATGAAACCAGCTGATAAAGAAGGAGCTAGAGTCATTCAGAATAAACAAGATTACTTGGATGAGGGATCCAGACAACTTAACGACAAATATTTTTATATCGAGTGCAGGAAGATCCCACTAAAAGCTACACCAAATTAATGAAAGAACCTCTAACATACCTTTTCAAAAACAAAGGAATTCTTACGGACATGTACAAAGCAATGAAGCCCATCTATCCAAAACCTAGGCGTTTCTAAACGCTGCCCAAAATTTATAAACCAGGAAATCCAGGTCGACCAACTGTGTCAGGTATAGACACAGTTACAGAACGAATTTCAAATTTTGTTAACTTTGAGATAATGAACATCTCACCCAAAGTTTCTTCTTCCATAGGGGACACAAATCAATTCCTCCGCGTGGTATCGAAACAAATTATACCGACGAATGCTTTCTCCGTCACCATAAACTTCACGTCGCAATACACAAACATTCCTCACCAGGACGGTATAGAATGCTGTAGTCAATGCTTATAAGGAAAGTCCACCAAAAATGCTGTGAACGATCACGTCCTTGCAGCACTAGTTAGATTAGTTCTAGAAGATAACAACTTCGAGTTTGAATGGAAGCACTTTCTTCGGATACAGGGCAGAGCGGTAGGAACAAAGAAGGCCCCATACCATGGGAATCTTTTCATGGCCGATCTGGAGTACCGCTTTCTCTCTAGCCGTCAATTAAAACCACTGTGTTAAAAACGATACATTGACGATAACTTTATATTTTGACCGTACAAAAAGGAAGACTTTTTGAAATGTATTAGTGATTTTAACGCCATTCGTCCTAATATAAAATTCGAGCACTCCTACTCCAAAACTAGCATAAATTCTTTGGACGTAACAATGGAAATTCATGGAAATAGCGTCTCAACGAAATTTTACAGAAAGGCCACAGACCGCCAACAGCGTCTTCACTTTCACATTTCGCACCCTAAGCATTGTGAAACCAGCATTCCGTTCTCCCAAGCTCATATAGGTTCAGACGAATTTGTTCCAACTTAACTGATTTTGATCGCAACGCAGAAAATCTAAAGACATTGCTCACCGAACAAAAATATCCCCTTGCATTTGTTAACAAGGCCATCGAAAAAGCCCGAGCACTTGATAGATCACAACTTATTAACCAGACTCGGCCCAGTGCACCTACGAATCAACAAACCAGCCTTGTAGTTACTTATTCAGCCAGCCTTTCAAATATCAATATTATTCTAAGGAAACACGTCAGGATCTTACGGCAGAACGCCAAACTTAACACCTTGTTTTCAGAGCCACCACGAGTAGTCTCCCGACGAGGCAGGAACCTCAAGGACATCTTGGTACAATCCAAAAGCTCACCTTCACAAATGTTTGGTTGCCTGCCTTGCGGAAACTCCCGATGCCAGGTTGGCGACCACATGTTACGCACCAACCAAATTAAGAGCGCCAAATCAGATTTCCCTTTCAAAATTAATGTAACTCAACTGCGATACGGCAAACGTCATTTACGTGTTATGATGCAACCTGTGCGATATGGACTAGATAGGCCAAACCGGAACCCCTTTCAGACTACGATTTAACACTGATAAATCACACGTCCACTCCCTCCCACACCTCCCATTTTCCTAACACATGAACCTACCGAACCACAATTTTGATGCAATAACAGTCATGCTTCTTCAATCTGGATTGAGTTCCGATGGCGGAAGAGAACTAAGAGAGGCGTATTTTATTCACAAATTCAAATCGCTTACCCACGGGATGAATGAAAGTCCGGGCATACTTACTTGGCTAAAACAAGCGGCATAAGCCCGCAAACCATTTATATTATTTATTACTTCTTAATTATTTTTTATTATTTTTTATTTGTGATTATTTTGTTCCTAATGCTTTGGTGATTGAAGCGAAAACGCGCCAAAGACATTTTTTCTGCAATGGCAGCAAGACTGGAAGTCGACGGGATCAATCCTAGAGAACGAAAGGAGCGATCACAGTGACGAAGAGCGGTCCCCGCTTATACGTTGGTGTTATTATAATATTTCATTACGCCTTTTCTTGGATTATTTTCTTCTCCATTTTATATATATACGTACGTTTGCTATTGCTGGCAGTTTTCTGGGCTGTGCTTGTTCTTTTTTTAATAAAGCAATTTCTTTTTTCTTTTTTTCTTTTTTGGGCGGGGGGGGGGGTTATTTTTCTGGCCGGTAAATCTATTTTTTAAGAAAATATTTTTAATTTTCACAACTTTGGTTGTTGTTGAGGGGGAGGAAATTTGAGTTTTCAAGTCCTTATTTGGTGTGGTTGCCGCATTTCCTCAAACAGTACTTTTTTGGCCATCTATCATTTCCTTGCCTTTTAACTCCTCTTCTAAAAAAGCGCCGGTTATAATGACCGTGCTTTGCAATCTAGAAGACGCACCTCCGTGCATATTCCACTTCTTTGTATAGTCGGCTCGGGGAAGCTGCGATGATAAGCTTGCAAATGTGTATTATGATTGCGATAGTATATCCGCAAGCGGATATATATTCTCCATAGCAGTATATATTTTCTTCTTCTTCCGCAAGCGGGATTCGGTTTAAACATTTTCTCAACAAATCAAACAATAAATATAAACTCCGTGGCCCACGTTTTGCAGCTAAGGTTCATGCTTATAAAAACCGAACAAAAATATACGCATAAGTCCTGCAGTTGCATTAGACACACTGTCTAAAATGTTCAAAAACAACCGCGACTTATTCACTGGGAGATACGATAATCGCATAACATCCGCCTTAATTTCTTTATGATTAGTTCAATGTTTGGTTCTTGAGCATTCATAATTCTAGGGAATATTCCAGCACAGTAAGTTACTTCTCTTCAATTGAGATTTGGGTACGTCTTAATTGCACAAAAGCCCACTGGCGCTATACATGAAACGCTGTCCTCTCCAGCCGCAGAGAAACACCTGGAGAGATGACTGCCCCTGTTCGAGACCGGGTTATACACTCACCATTTCCTGACTTTGATGTCGGAAACAGTCACACGTGCCAACTAATCGAGGAAGGCTTAAGCAAATCACCAAACAAGATAATTGCTGTAAGTACGTGGCCGACAATTTAACGCCGTTACGAGATTTAAGCATTTTTGCGACACTGAAGTGGTGTGACCATTTCCAGAGTTGTAGTACAAATGATGAAAATGTATTCCAAAAGATTCTATATATTAATTAGAATGAAGAGTGTTCAGCAGTGATTACCATTCACCAAGAACGTATTAAACCCTACCGAAAGCCCAGTATAACTTTTCACTATGTCGATGATAAAACTGAAAATCTAACTGGCATTGTTTCTGAAAGCCTGAAATTCAGATTGCAGACAAAGAAATAATATCTGAAAACCTTAAATCCAGGTGAAATCCAGATAGGTTTCCAGTTAAATAATCCAGATAGCGTAAAGTTATACTGGGTTTTTCGGTAGGAAATGGTTCATTTATTATAAAAAAATAAAAATAAACACCTCTACATAACTAAATATATAACATACATTTCACATTTATGAAAAACAGGCAATTCCAAAGTACTGATATTTCTCAAATTCAATTAATCGAAAGTGATGTCGTTAAAGGCACTGAAGCTGACTGTGTAATAGCGTGTTTTCAGTTAAGTTCGGCCGATCATGTCCGGTGACCCTTCTTAATATGTAAAAAAAAAATTGTTTTTGTAGACCCAATACTTATTAGAACAAAACGTAATTATGTTTTGCGAAAAAGTTTTTTCCTTTGAGAAAGAAATTAAGAGCACGCTCTCAGTGCGAACCGCTTTGTGCGAATTGCGCGCAGTTGGCAATTCAGGTAGCACTCCCAAAACACTGTTGTGGATACCGGTCTCGAAATATTTACTAACAAACTATTTATAATGAGAATTGATTCACACTATTTATCATTAGGTATCAATGTCGTTAATTTCTTGAACAAATCGCAAACATGGCACATTCCGCAAAAATACTTATATTTATATTTTTTTCTTCCCATCTGTAAATACCAGGACTTTCAAACTGCGCCAGCGTGTTGTCCCGTATCTTGTTAATATATGCGCTCAATTCTGGTTGTCCAGTCCATTAAAATAAATTGATGAGAAACACTGAAATGGGGCCATTTCAATATTACGAGTGATTTTGAAACTCAATTAGAAAAGGCCATCTTTGATTTTTTTAGCTCTGTCACATTAAGGTAAATAAAAGGTACCAACAGAATCTGCAAAAATATGTTGCATTAGTTTTGTGTATATGAAGTTATAAAGCTAGAAATATGGCCAATTTGAGGCGACCGCAGCACCATGAATGGGCCGTGTAGATAGTAGATGCCCATAGATGACGAATTCGTTATTTTTACAAAGTGTAAAAATGCTCGAAGGTGGTCAGAAAGAGACAAATTGACGGCACAGAGGCGGACGGTGGTTTTAAAATGAAAATCCTGAGTGCGCTGCTGTGTAAGGGTCGAAGAAATTGCGAGCGGTTCGAAGCAATCGAGAGACTCCCTCATCTCGCATGCTTTCAATAGCCGGCGTTTAGGGTCTCTGTGTACGCCACGTAAAGGAAGGTACCAGAGCGGCTCCGCTTAACACATGTTTATCTCAACCTCTTGCCTGGCCCAGGCACGTAGCCAGGAGGGGGGGGGGGCGGGCCCCATGCCGCCCCCCAGCCCCCCTGGCTACGTGCCTGGCCTGGCGGTAACATGATATGGTGCTGAGGAACCGGCGCGCCTCCTCGTGGCATTGGAGCCGCCTCCAGGTTGCGCCTGTGGAACGCGGTCGGCAGACAGCGCGCACCACAGTAAGCAATGCACCATCGTATGTGGTTCGCGTATTGTGATGACAAGTGACCATGTTGTTCCCGACGCTTTTGTGTATTTTTTATTCTGGAACTCACGAAATAGTGTCTTTCTTCCCTGCACGAGCTCCTGACATTGACGGCATTTTGATTTCGGCGATTTCTTTGTATTTTTACTGTGAGCGCGTGCTGTTGGCATCGTGTTGTACAAAGAATGGCATCACCCTAAACAAAACAAAGAAAGTCACTCTAGGGCACCTCAACTGGCTCTCCGACGCGCGTTGGTGTAACAGCGGGGCGCGCCGGGCGGGCCCGAGGGTTCAAGTTTCTTCCATCCGTGCGCAGTCACCTTGAGTCCGATAAGAAAACGCGGAAGGGTTTCACACCACAGAGTTGGACTGCGTTTATCGTCCTTAGTTTTGAACATGTACCCACCGGCCGTAAAACGTGAAGAGAAGATAAATACTGAAGGGTACTGGTTGTATAAATTTGTTTTTATAATTATTTTTAGAACGCAGCTCTCAGGCGCCCGTTTCCCGCTTGAGCGGCGTCTCTGTCGGCGTCGCCGTCGCCGTCGGCGTAACCGCGACGACGTTTCGTCATGGTGACGTTTCGGCACCGTTCCGAAACGTCCTCGCGGGGTCATGTGACGTCACCGGCGTGACCCTCGTGAGCCCCCTGAGCTCACGAGGGTCACGCGACGTCACGAGGGTCACGTGACCTCATGGTTACGCCGACGGCGACGTCGACGCCGACGCCGCTTGAAGGAGGAGTAGCAGGCAGGACGAGGATGTGAGGAGGAGGGAGGAGGGAGGAGGGGTACACCCTTTCCTCAGTACTCCTGCCTCGTCCTAAACAAAAGCTGCGCTATGATTCGGCGTTACAGGGAGTTGTAAACGGCTTTCATTTTTTATCAGACATTTACCAGATTTGTTGTAGCCGCTTTGCACTACACTGCTCACAGACTGGTGGAAGCGAGTCTTTATTTCCGAAGTGGCTTCTTTGTAGACGCTGCCGTTCTTGATACCAAAAATTCGTGACGCAGTGGGTTGACGCTTGTGCACTGCCAGAAGTGCCAGGATTCAATTCCAAGCAAGGGCAGGCCGGAATCCCAGTCTCTCGTTTTTGTTTTCCTTAATACCCGCGCGTCAAGCCTTGACAGGTGAATTAGTGGAACATCCGGTAATTTTGTGTTGAGGACGTCCACCATATCTGACGCACGCTTAATAGCTGATGTGGCAGGCCCGCGGAGATTGAAAAGAGTTGCATGGAGTTTGACGAGGCCTCCAATCCCATCGCAGGCGTTCTTGCCATGCCCAGTAGCTGCAAATAGCCATTTGACCGATAGGCTTTGGTTTTTGTGAGCTCATGAAGTTGAAATCGGTTCTTAAAATGACTTGCCGCAGCGTCACTGACCTACGTCACATGCGAGTGCAGAGGAGCAACGTCCTCAAGCCACTCGTAAATTTTCGCAATGGCGTAGCATGCACGGGCGGAATCGTGGTTGATGTCGTCACGGATGAGGGCGCAGCTACGCGTTCCCTTTCTAGTTGTCACCACGCATGTGAAGATCGAAACTTGTTTTTTTTTTTGCCAGCGATGTGACTGGACTTCTTCCTTCAAGCATTACGAACTGTCCACTTTTCTGCGAAATCAAACAGGAACAGGACAATACCTTCCTCTAAGAACTGTTTTGCTTCACTCATCGTTTTGCCTTGCTCGCGTCGAATATATTCTTGCTGCCCTCATTTTATCAAGCGCTCTCGAAAGTGTTCCACAAAGTAACAGGACTCGCCTTTTTTCTCATCAGCTCTCCTTTCTCTGAGGCTGAGAACACCACTTCCCCATCACCTGGGACTCTCTGGCGTGGCGCAGTAAGAGTTTCAGCTGTTGGGCATGAGCTGAACTGGCCGTGGAAACACTTCGTAGATGGAGGGTCGCATATAGTCAGTTCACGAAGGTCTCCAGCACTTCTTATTTTTCCAGTGGCTTTTTCTTAGGCACAAACACTTAGCTTGATGTTAGCGCAGAACGTGCACACGCAAACTTCATGCCAAGATGTATACTCTACCCACTTTGGCTTCAGCGAGTAGGACTTGGTGAGCCCAATGGCCGTGTCAGAGTGAGCCGCCTTAAACAACCGGAAAGTTTCACGAATAACCCTAGTCAGAAAACCTTTTGACACGTATTTTTTTGGTCCTTTTGAAATAATGCCAATAATGTCCTTCTTGTTCGGGCTTTGTTGGGAGCGGTTGAGTTCATCTTTAATGTAGTAATTCAGTGCCGCCTGCACATCCTCTTCGCTTAGCTTCATTCTTGTGTAGGGGTCAGGGATCAACCATACTCCGAGTGTCTCTTGGTTCTTCTTTGCTTTTTGGATCAGTTGGCAAGTTGCTGAAGGAATCAACTTTTGTATCTTTTGCTGGGAGAGGTTCCTCGGGAGCAAGGTCAGGAAACGGCATCGTTCTGGGTACGAATCTGAAGAATTGCACGCATCCCTCAGGTTGCTGAACAACTCCGGACAGATGTTGCAGCTTTATACCGAGACTCTAGGTTCCTCTGTGACTCCGCATGCTGCAGTGAGGCTTTCTTAACGAGGACGTTCTCGATCTCCTTCTGCTTCCACCTTGCGTAAGCTTCCGACAATGCGATTTCAACTCAGTCCGTGATTTCAGAGGTAATATTTCTTTTGACTGAACGAATCTGTTGAAATCATCGACGGCTGCTTTCCGAGGAAAAAATTTCGTCAGGCTCAGATGTCTCTGAAGATTCTTTGGCGAATTGCTTGAAGCGGCTGAAGCAGTTCTGACACAAAACGTCGGCATTTAGGATGGAGTGAGCTGCTTCTGGCGTATGTTTCCTTAACAAAGCGATGTCGAAATAATTTACACTACGGAAGTTTCTTTGATATTCGATTATTTTCTTGGGCCTGTTAAGATGGTCAGCGCAGTACACTCTTTTAAAGCTGCACGATTCAGCCATTGAAACCCAGGTAGTGCTAGGAGTATGTAGTACTCACGGACGATGCTCACGAAGCGTCCGCCGGATGGTCCACGAGAAGACAAGTGAAAGTGAACGTATATGTCTGGGGTCTTCTATCACTGCTATCACTTTGAAACGAGCGGTACGCTTTTCTCCAGTGTTTGTTTTCTCTTCACGTTTGAAGGTCCACCATGGCGACGACCGCAATGCTGTGAGGAGGCGCGCCCGCCGGATCCACCACGCCACATTATGTTACCACCACACAAAAGGCTAAGATGAACATGTGTTAAAAGCCGACGCACAACCTCAGTCTACTGCAGGGAAGATAGTCCTCTTAGCGCTCCCTCTCCTAAGCTGAGGGGAGCCAAGTCGGGTTAAGGGAAAACGTGGAGAGGATAAAGGAAAGCAGGAGGTGCGCAAAAGTGAAAAGCCCGAAGTATACGTCTGTCTTTAAGCGGAGCAGCCTCCCAATATGTGGCGCACACCAAAACCCTGCAGGCCGGCTCTTAAAAACAAGCCATGCAAAGTATGCGACATGAGAGTGCTTTTCGACCGCTCTGGAGCGCGCATTTTCTGCGACTGTTATACAAAAACGCACGAAGAATTCCCACTTTAAAACCACCGTCCGCCTCCCTCGCCATCAATTTGTTTCTTCCTGACCACCCACGAGCATTTTTACACTTTGTAGAAATAATGAATTTGTCATCTATGTGTACCCACATGCCACATTTATGGTACTGCGGCAGCCTCGATTTGGTCAGATTTCTAGCATTATAACTTCAAATACACAAAAAATAACGCAACATGTTTTTTTTGTTGCAAATTCTGCTCGTACCTAGCATTGACCTTAATGTAGGAGAATTTGAAAAGAAATCGAAAGTGACCTTTCTTAAAAAATGAAATTAAGTTTCCAAATAGCTCATGATTAATAAAACGGCCCCATTTAAGCGTTTCTCTGAAATGTTTTTTTTTTGCCCAGGACAACCATATTTAGCGCCAATATTAACACGATACAGAACAACAGGCTGGCCAAGTTTAAAAGTTCTGGTATATATAGATACAGAGAATATGTTACTATATTTGGGGAATGTGCCATGCTTCCCATTTGTTTCTAGAATTCAACAACGTTGATACATATTGACAAATACTTTAAATACAATTTTTATTATACGTAGTTTCTGAGTAAATATTTCTGGACTGGTAGCCAATTAACTTTTAGTCAATTCTCATTATACGTTGTTTGTGAGTAAATATTTCTTGACTGGTAGCCACAACAGTTTTTTGGGGGGAGAAGTGCCAAAATGCCAAGTTCTCGCTATTCGCAAAAAGCGCCTCGCAGTGAGGGCGTGGTTCTAATTTTTTTTTCGCAAGGACAAACATTCAAAAAGGATTACGGTTCTGTTTTGGTAGGCATTAAGTCTACAAAATATTTTTTTCGTAAAAATTAAAATTAGCCACAGGACATGGCCGGTCGAACTTATCTGAAAGTACCCAATGGCGGTTTACTTTCTATGACGTCGCGGTGATGCCTTGATAATATTTGGTGTCAGCTACGACCTATAGGCACACTTTTCTTTTCAGTCAATCAATTAGTTTATCAATGAAAAAATTATTGAATCAATCAATGTGCCTCCAGACAGCTGGTAGGATTCTAGAGGTTGTGCGAGTTGATGAGGTTAAATTGACTAGAAAGTAACCATCTGTAACACACTTCTCTTTAACCTTTAAAAAATCCCGAAGAAACCAAGATCAGAGTTATTTGACGTATCATAAATAATCTTCATCCATGTCAATTGATAGTGAGATTTAAAGCCACAAGGTTATCAAAAAGTCGCAGACCGATACTTTCGTCGGTGATCATCGAGTGAGATTCTTCGTACGGGAGCCAGACATTTTTCTAAATTTTAACAGGAAATTTGATGCCGTCAGTTCTGAATACCGGGAAAGTGTCTATCGGGGAACCACAATGAGGGCATGATAGAAAGTCGGAAAAAGAAGGCTAGTGAAATCAGAGGACTATTACAATTTCTTCCAGTTTATGAAAAGCTAAGAAGCACCTCTCCCAAAGCTCTGTGCTCGCCATATTTGCCGTGTCTTTCACTTTGCTAAAGTGGAAGGAGTGTGAGAGGGGCGCTTTGTGTAACCAGTTTGTGCTGCTATTCTTGACGTACAACGGACTACAGCAAGTCAGGCCAGCCAAGGGACGAACGCCTCGCTAAAAGGCGGAATCCATAGAAAAGGGCAACCCTCAGTCTTCCACACAAGGAACGGCGTGTCCATGCCCTTTTGGTAAATATATTTGTCATTCTAGGTTGATGCTCAGCAGAGCCTTGAAGCCAAACAGTTCTTGGCGAAGATACGAAGATACGCTGTGGGCTATAGGAAACATGGCCTGAAACCTGGCTCGAGGGTTTGCACCCACCTTCGGAACACCGTTGAGAATTTAGCGGCTGCACTGGGGGTCGTGTTCGTGGGAGGGACACTTATTATGGCGAAGACGTCTTACGTCGCAAGTGAGTGTTTGTTTGGTACCCGTACGTGTCGCTTCATGCCCTGTCGTGATTGCCTGTAAATTGGTAAGGCTGCTCAGACTGGTTAAATATATTTGTTTCTTTCAGGAGAGTTAATGTACACGATCCGAGACAGCGAGTGTGAGTACGTTCTTGCAGACAAGGAGACTGCGCCCAATGTTATGAGAGCTAAAACGCCAGAAAGTATTAAGGTAAGCTCGGTCAACATTTGAGGTATAACCATAGATTCCCCGTACACTCACACGTAGTACACGCCAAGTTCTTCCATTAAAAAAAAAACCCTTGCACGTTTTTAAAAAAAATCCTTGGAGTTAATTGGCGGAATGAAAATACTTAAGTTCTTAATGAATCTGTCTCAGCTTACTTCGCCGAGTTACACATGTAGTTTGAGTTCTGAAATTATTTTGAATGTTTATGTTCATAAACCTCGTGACGCGTAGCGCTCAGGTGTATTCAGTGAATTCTGGTTGGGAGCTTCAAAAATTTTTGTTTATTAGAAGTGTGAGGTTTAGTAGACGGACATTATAAATAGAGTAGACAGGGTCTCGGACCCCATTCCCGGCTGTGAGAACGGCCTAAAAATGTTCGGTAAGTAACACTTAATTGTTTTGTTCTTGCTTATCTCGAGAAGAAAGTAAATCACTATGGAAAATTAAGGCAAGCAAAAAAGTACACACAAAAGTAATTTATTAAAAATGCCTCCTATGTATTACTTGTAGTATGTTAGTTGAGGCTTTGAAATCTGTGTCCAGTGGCGTCATGAGGGCCAGCGGCACCCGGGGCGGTAGCCCGCCGCGACACCCCCCCCCCCTTCCCGCTTTCGCGTAGCCCGCCTCGACTCCCCTCACCCGCTCTCGTGGCCCGCCGCGCGACACCATCTTGAGCGCTGCACCCGGGGCGCCGTCCGCCCCCCCCCCCCTTGTGACGCCACTGTCTGTGTCTGCACATAAATCTGCAGCCAACATCATATTTCTTTTTCTACTCCGCAGAAGCTCTTCTCCGTGGGAAAAGCGCCAGGATTCATCGACGTCCTAGAATTTCAAAAGTTTTCAGAGTCTTCTTTCAAGACCTACGTGCCTGCTGCTACAGAGAAAGAGGATTTCGTGATGCTTTATACTTCGGGAACTACAGGTCTACCGAAAGCAGTAGAAATATCGCACAAATCTTACGTTTCCGGCTTTTGTGCTGCAAGGTATCTAGAATGCTGTTTTCCTTATAATGGTGGAAGTAAGCAGTTGGCGATTTATAAAATTATTTTATAAATTTTATAGATATTTAAATTGAGAAAGCTTACAAGGTCAATTTAGATGTCAAAGGCATCTATTTAAGTTTCACACTTTCTTAAATTTCATGGATCATGCTCATTAATGCTGAAGGCCGAACATTTGCACCGTGGCCTCATTTTCCGCCGTCCCGTGCTGGAAATGGTATGGCGGTGATGATCTTGTTTATGACGATCACATAAAATAGGTTTAGTTTTGAGGAACGGCAAACAATACTTCAGAAAAGCAAAAATCCTAAATCAAGAAGCTGCAAAAATGGATTCCCTTAATCACAGAGTCCAATCGACAAAAAATACCGCTTAATTTGGTAAAAAAAAATTAACAAATTCCTTTTACACCAAGCGAAAACATTTAAATACTTCTCAGATGTCATTCGGTGCTTCCTTTAACATAATTAGCTTGATTTCACTTACATCACGGACAAAAGAAATAACCAAGATGTGTCTTCTACTCGTGATACCGCACTGTGTCAATTGTAGAACAGCAAAACGAAGGTATTTTATGAAACGAGTTCCAGCAGTCTCGTTTGTCGACTGAGGGATGCACGAATGACAAGCGTCCTTAACAAAAGAAAAAGAAGAGTTGGCGGAAAACTTTTTTCGTTAATCAAAACTACAATTATTAACAATAAATCTCGAATGTCTACTCTGCAGAAATGCGCTTGAGAAGGCCAACCGCTGCAATCTACCAAACGATATCGGCGAATGATGGCGCTTAAAATGCTATCGCACGGCTATCAAGACACTCGTGAACGTTGGGACCGTCGGTTTCAAGCCAGTGCGCTGTTCGTCGAACTGAAGTTTTGGAGTTCTTATATAGGCGCAGAGTGTGTAAGTACACCCATATATTACGTAACGTGTTACAAGTAGCGAGTTACTTGTCTAGACTTGTACCTGGGTGTATCGGCAACGAGTAACGTATTTAGTTACTTTTTAGAAAAGGAACGAGTAACGGTATTTAGTTACTTTGAAGGCCATCATGGTATGGTATCTCGTAACTTTTGAGGGGTAACGTGTACAACACCGCTAAAACGGCCTTGTTGTCTTTTAACCTGAGTATGCGTCTATTGTGACAGTGCGATGGGCAACCCCAAAAAACCAAATGTTGACGTACAGCAACGTATATCACTGAACACGTCAGTCGAACAGTTCGCCTGACGTGTCCAGCGATAAACGTTGCTGTACTAAACTCTACAGCTGGGAATGTCCTTCACCAGCGAGCACACTCAGGTTAGTTGGTTGAACCTTCTAGAAACGGTTACGGACCGAATGTAAACCCATTACCCATTGTCCTCAATGGAGGCGCAGTTCTCGAAGATTCACGAGCTCTTCTGAAGCACAACACTGCCGTTCCTTCCAGCGCGTCGGTAGAACGACTCTTCAGCGTCGCGGAGGTGTATTCCCAAGGAAGCGGGGAAACATAACTGATGAAAAATTCTACAGGCAAATGCCTTAGGGGCAATGACTACTAAAAAGAAAACAATAAACCATGAAACAAAAGCAGCTGCGTATTTGTGTGGTCAAGTAACGTGAAGAGTAACTCGTTACTTTTGAGGTGTACCACGCGTTCCTTTTGAGAATCGGTAACGAGTAACGTATTCAGTTACTTTTTGAGGTAGTAACGAGTAAGGTATTTGAGTGTACTTTTTTGGGTAACGTGGACATGTCTAAATACACCCTTCTTTTCTGTGAGTGTAGTCGCTCCGGTTGCTCTAAAGGGTAACATTCCGTTTATCTCTGTTGCATTATAACCATAACACAGAGCTGCCGGACTTTTCACCGAAGACGACATCGTGCTTGCCTGGAACCCTATCACTCACATCTCCGGGATCTTCGTAGATATAATCAGCCTGTGCCTGGGAGCGAGGATAATAGTGACAGATCCTCTCATCTCGAACAAAGACTTCATGAATGTTATCAAGACACACCAAGTAAGAAACCTAACCAGCTATCTAAGGCAAATGTTTTTAATACGAATAAAATAATCCAGAAATATTAATTTCGAAACGAGCAAAGCACCGAAAACACGCATATTTTAGAACAGAAACTTGAACCGGTCGTTGCGAGAATGTAAATAATCCGAGCGACTCTAATCACTCCCGCCTTTTTTGACGTCACATGCTTTCCCCTGATGCCTTGAAAGTTGAAACACGCTAACAATATTGGCAGCTTTAAGGGTTGAAAATAGGCTTGTGTAACATTTTATGAGTTAAGACCCTAAGGGCGTTGCTTTAACACCCTAAGTATGTTAGGCAAACACCCTAAAAGTTCCGATTAACTCCATGAAGTAATGTGTTTGACATTTTATCAGTGCCCCACATATCGATACAGCAACAAGTTAATGAGCAAACTGCATAAGATACAGTAGTTCCATGCACAAAAAAAGCTCTAACAACAAATCCAAAGAACAGCACCCGCGAGAACGGAATCACGACCCCATTGACCGCTTCACCGCTTTATACTATGCATGACATTTGAAACATACTCATTCACACGTGACTGCTTTCGCAATTTTTAAAGCTACAAGCTTGTTCATTGTAACTGTCAATATTTCACGTAAAGCGTACAATCTCGCAGTTCAAGGAGTGTATGGCCAAGTTAAAAACATTACTAATGGCTATAATTATTTAATCTCGCCCCAAAGCCAACTCCACTAAACCCATTGAAGCGGACCTCCCTCCACACGCTTTGGCCTCCCCCCCCCCCCCCCTCCACGCACACAAACACAGAACCGCGTAACACTTTGTTCTACGACCTCTTGATGCGGAGAGCACGTCGTCTGCTTCTTGCGCAGGAGTTGCGGTGACGTCAGAACGACGCCGAGCTCTGATTGGCTTTGACTGAAAGGATAGTGTGTAGAGCTTAATGCTAGATGCCTTGAGGTCTACCCACTATTTTGTAGAGAGCAGCTCTAAGGCGAGCCCGTTTCCGGCTTCGAGCAGCGACGCCAGTCGGCATCGGCGTAACCGCTGCGTTGCATTGTGGAGACGTTTCCGCGTAATGACGTCACACGTGACGTCGCGAGGGCGAAATTATCCCGCAAAATTTGGTGGGAAATGCTTCCGCTAAATTTAGCGGAAAAATTTTGACTCTCGTGACGTCACATGTGACGTCACACGTACGGCAACCGTCAACTCGCGGAAAAGTTTCCCTGCTCAGCTTTAGCGGGAAAAAGTTTCTGCTGAAATTTTCAGCTGGAGAAATTTTCCCGCTAAATTTAGGGGAAAAATTTCCCTGCTGTATTTCGCGGAGCAATTTTACCCTTGTAAAGTCACGAGTGACGTCATGTGGCGTCACACGTGACCCTCCCCTCCTCTTCCTCGAAGAGCTGCGCTCTAATTCGGCATTACAGAAAATTGTAAACGTCTTTCATGTTTTCGATCAGCCAATAAGAGATCGGCGTTCTGACATCCTCGCAAACCCCTGTGCAAGAAGCAGACGAACTTGCGCTCCGTATAATTTTCAGACGATGAAGGGCGTCTCACTCAGCACCACCCCACATCATAACTATAAAAGGTTTGCTCTGGAAATAAGGGCCCTGAAAAAGTGTAACCATAAGTAGAAATTTCGGAAATAAAATTTTCCCTTTCTAAAGGGTGTGAATACATTAGCTATGTACCAAACTCTGGCGCATCCCACTTAAAGGAGTTCATTCTGAGATGTCAGTGGCTCTTTTAATGGCAAAAATAAATCATTCGGCAATGTCATTTTTTTCTAAAAACAATGAAATAAAAAGGAGACAAATGACTTCTTCGTTTCAAATACTTTGTTTCAGCTTATGTAATGACGCAGCCGAGGTTACGAGCTAAAGGGACCAATCACAGCAGCATCAAAAGAGCACAAGTCACTGGGACTTTTCTGGTTATGATTGCTTCAGCGATAATAGAAAACGCACAGAAATATAACGAACACCATGAGGGTGCGATTCTGACGATGTCTGATTGGTCCCATCAACTTGTAGCGTCAGCTGCGTCTGGACCTAAGGTTAACTGAAGTATAGCTGACTCTCCTTTTTTGTTGTCCTAATTATGAACTGGCAGGTAAAAGTTAAAAGAGTGCATTTGGGCTCACCAATCTGCGTAGCGAAAATGCATTAGAAATGGTGCCGTCTATGAGTAAAACCGAAATATCTTTACCTTCTGATTCGTAGAATGCGTTCAAAGATTTCTGTTCTCTGCATCTCCGCACCGTCTCTGTTCAGCACTTTATCAAACATGTAAGGTTAGAGAAAGCGTTTGATTCTGTTTTCTATAGTGACTATCTATATTTATAAATTTTGAGAAAAAAAAACAAAAAAAAACACATCAGGAGCCGGATGCATAGAGGAATTTGTCAAATAAAATACATAAAAAACCTGCCAAGTGTGAAGACAGAGCTAAGCGAAAGTTTCCTTTTCATTTCAGGTATCCGTGTTCCTAGGTATTCCTGAGCGGATGCGCGAGATTGTCAACGATTCCAAAATGGATAGCCATCCAACAGTCGGTATCCAAAAGATCATTGTTGCAGGGACGAAAATATCAAAAACGCTTGGAACGGATACTTGCAAGTTGTTTGGCGTGAAATCCTTTATCAACTTTTACGGCTTGACGGAAACTTTCGGTTTTGTAAGCTGCACGCCTGTAGGGAAAATATCCCTGGACAACGCCGGCTTTCCTTGTGCAGGCACCAAAGTAAAAGTATGTCTGATCAAACGAATTATTTTTACTACTAGACTGTTGTACCACCACATTTAAGAGACTGTATCCTTCAAAGCGCATGCTCTGAAGAGAGACATTTTAACGCATTTATAGTCACCCAGGGACATATTTCTGATAAAATGTAAACCTATAAAAATTGTAGTTAAAACATATAAAGCTCAGCTCGTTTTTTTTTTTTTGCCAGTGCTGACACGTGGGTATGCAGAAGATATATTAACGAATACAAAATATCACCTTAATCAAGACAACCGGTATGACTTTTGAATACCAGTTAAAAATGTTTTAGGTGCTTGACTTTTCCCGTGAAATATTGCCATTTTTAGTGAACTTTTTTGTTTTAATATTTCTGGTGCTGGTTGAACGACACCTGGTGAACCTTCAAGTTGCCTTAAAGGGATACTTCAACGAAATTTGAAATATACCCGTCGTGTTCAAAAATAGGTTGAATATGATCCACAATATCCGTAAATGACAATGGAACGTTTGTATTTTGAGCATGGTGGCTGTATTTTTCGTTATAAACGGCCCACTGTGGCAAGCGCTCGGAGAACCGCCAGCGGAGACCACGTAACATCCAACGCAATCGTGACGTAGTTCGTCTCGGGACGAGCAAAGCTACGGCGAGGCTGACGTCGAGAGGATGGCCTAGTCGTTCCAGCCACCGAAGCGGCTGCTTTTGTACAAATTTTGAGTGACGGGTTAATGTTCTATAATCTTGTAGAGGGACAATAGCGACTTCTGGGTCACACAAAGGGATTCTCGGGAAGAGGGGAGTTCCTCCTTCCCCTCTTCTCTTGTCGTGGCCGGAGGCGAGACAGTTACCGTCACTACCTCTCAAGGTTCCTAGACGGGTATTAAAAACGAGGCGTTAGTGACATCCACCAGGTGCTCTTTGCTAATCGTTTAATTCGTTTTAAAATTCCTTTTCGTGACTTTTTGAACAAGATATTGGTGTGTTCGATGTGATACTGCTCCTTTGAACACATATAGACCAAAAAATAAGCGCCGAAATTTCGTTGTGCCATCCCCTTAAAACATACCAACCGATAGCATGACAAATGATAGACTTCTTTCTCTAAGAAAAGGTTGAGTGTTTATTTTTGTCCCCAGACTCTCAATCTGTCACACTGAATCGTAATCTGAATTGCCTTAAAGGGGCACTAAACGATGTGCTACGCTTGAAAATGTAATATAATCTTCTGGAAGCTTGAGGGTTTTATGGCTTCCATTTTTGGTCATTCACCCGCAAAATGAATTTGTAGTATTAAATTGCAAATCGTCTTTTTGTGTAAAATGTTGGACAAAATGATCCTTCAAAAATTGTGCTTTGATGTTTTATTTTAGCCTCACTGCCTCACGTGCTTTTTGAACTCTCTAAACAGACACAATAAGTGAAAACCTTTTTTCCGCATTTTTACATGTCATTCCCGTTCTATGAACAAATGCATCTGTTTGAAAATTAAAACAGCGCAAAGGACGATGAACCAGATGAAGAATGACACATGACACAGGGTTGACTCACAACTAAATTTCCTTGATCTAAACAGCGCTATATGCGTCAGCGCAGTCAAGAAAAAGGCTTGTTCTTGACTGCGCTGATATATATAGCGCTGTTGCGAAAAAAATTGTTATGAGTCAGCGCTGTGTCTTTGTCTTTCTTCATCTGGTCCCACGTCCTTTGTGCTGATTTAATTCTCAAATAGGTCATACCAACCAGCCCAAGCCTCAACTTTAGCGGGTGTATCTCATAAATACCAATTTTTTGTCGTTTAATTATAAATATTAGACTAAAACCACGTGTCGAATTTTTGTAATGTTTTGATGCTGCAGACGTCTTAAATACGCTCTATTATAAATGACTTTCTTCTGTCATATAATCTAAATTGAAGTAACGATAAAACATCTTGAATGCACATTCTAGATAATCGACCTCACCACTGGAGAGCCTCTTGGCCCCTATCAAAATGGAGAGATTGTGGTTCAGAGCAAAAACGTTATGAAGGGCTACTATGGCCACTTGGAAGCTACTCGAGATGCCTTGAGCAGTGATGGCTGGCTGCGTTCTGGTGAGATTGTTGTCGTATTTTGCATTATAAAATTTTAAAAACAATCCAGGCTCATTTGGCACTTCCTTTTACGCCTGAATGCGTGATGGGAGCTGCTTTTGATTTTGTAAAGGCACCCTGGTAGCACGCTTGAGAAACAGCTATTTTGGCACAAGCTTCGCAATCTTCTGGGCCTAACATGAAGCTAATACGATTTGGCTCCAAGGTGTACAGTTAGGGCTAAAATAACTTTTTTGGTGTTTCTATGTATTTTCATTGGCTTGCTGCATAATTGCTGAAGCACCGTACTTGAGCCAATGATAACAGGTATGAACCAAATAACCAGCAGTGAAACCTAAATCGGACATGTGTTTGGGAATTTGGGCCCAAAGTTACCACATGAAAACCGAACGACCAGAAGTGAAGACTAACACTGGCACTTGCCATTTAGGCCCAGAGAAGCCAGATGGCAGTCAAACTACCAGCACTGAAGCCTAACTTCGGCGTTTGTTTGGGAGAATTAACTCTTGTTAAAAAAGGTTACGTTTGGTTCTATCTTGAATTCTTTGGACTTTTAAGGCCCTATTTGCCCAGACAAGAAACAAAAAACAATTTTGGGTCAAAATAATTGTGCCCATGGGCATGTCTATGTGAACCTTTGTTAATTGGAAGGGTGCACATAGAAACGTACGTTATTATTGCTAACTTTTCTGCTTCCAGTCTCTGTCATCTTAATATTTCGGAAAATAGCCGAAGTGTAATATGGCGACATAAAAAATTCATCGCAGTGCGTCCTAATTCTTACAGATATAATGGAGATTGGCTAAGCGATATTGCGATACGAGTGGGTGTTTTGTGACTGTTGAATATATACGCATTGTTTGTAGCTAAATTAGGAGTGCTGAATATTTTGAAACGCTTTGTCGAACTATAAACTATACTACTGGTTGGAGCTGAGCTAGTTGGTTCATATTCTTGGGTGGTGCCAGCTTAACACTAATAAACAAAAAAATAAACAAAAAGCACAGAAATGTTTATTTCTCTGTTTATTAGCGTTCGACCGGCAGCATCCAAGAATTTAAATTATGAAATAGCGGGAAACGTTTTCACTGTTTATAATGCAGTATGCAAAGGTGCAAGCGAGCTGGACAAGAATAACGATAACAATTCCTGGAGAAGGGAAACAAGGGGAAAAGGGACAAACACAAAACATAAGTGTGTGGAGATTTGTGTATGTCTTTTGTCCCTCTTCTTCCCCTTCTTCAGGGATTACTATCGTCGTTTTCATTTCTTGACTTTTTTGATGACATGCAAGCTTCCCTAGGTGATTTCCATTTGCTATTTCTTATCATGGGTGATGTAAACGTTAATACTACATATGAGGAGTCAGCGGCGAGGCGGTGTTACCACCTGCTATTCTCTTACAACTGTATCAACGCGATAACACGGCCAACTAAAGTAACCACAAGTGCAACATCAGTTGATGTTTGTGTTACAGATATAAACTCTGATAGTATGCCAGGCGTAACAACACATGACATCAGTGATCACTTGCCCATTTTCTGGTTGACAAGTATCTAAATTGCTTCTAAAAGCCGCAAGAAAGAGAGGCACGTGTACAGTAGAATAAATGAAGGAGTAATTGATAAAATTAATAAAATTGTTGCACAAAAGGACTGGAACGACGTTTTTGGAGAGATAAACTTGAATCTAGCTTACGGTGCATTTTCCACTAAGTTTCAACTGTGCTACAAGCCCTGCATTTCCGCTAGTTTCATTTAATGTCAGAAACTAAAAAATAAGAAAACCACGAATAAATGATACATTATTAAAGAATGTTGAAAAAAATCGGATGTATTATACTTTTAATGAATGTTGTGACCGAAATGCTCCAACCGATTTGAAGTAAATAAAATATGACGAATGCAAGTCTTTAAAAGAGCAAAACGAAAAGATCATCTGCAAAAGTTTTCAAATATATATAATGACCCAAGGAAGGTGTGGAAAACAGTTAACAGTCTAACTGTAGAGCAAATATGCACAGCAAAGTGAAGGCCATATTTAGGTAACAAAAGGCTGACTGGCCCGGAGCTTGTAGAGACAATGAACACCTACTTTATAACTGTACTCTCTTAAAAATGACTGCACGTGTACTTACGCGCAAAACACTCAACCAGTCAATCTCTGCGATCTACGACATCAGCTCAGCAAATGATGAGGTGGAACATCTGTCTAGACCGTCAAAATTAAGTCCTAGCTGTGACATGCGGCGCTTTGTATTTCGCAATGCTTCAGCGCAGACTTCATTTTTAGGTCTAAACGGATGTTCCTCCTCATCAACTGCTGAGCTGATTTCGTAGATTGCAGAGATTGGCTCTTTGAGTGTTTTTGCGGTAAGTAGACGCGCCGGCATTTTTCTAGTGTAGGGTCATATACAGAATAAATAAAAAGGTGCCGGAATCCAAAGCTACTCACTGCCAAGCGTCGCCCTTAGCTTCCATTATGTTATTTCAAACGAACTCCATATGAAGTTGATATAATAATCTGACACAAAAAACAAATGCTGCAGCTGGATTTGATAGGTATGAGCGCTCTTCATATCAAGTATGTTTCCATGCTAAGCCCCATTATTTCACATTTAATTAGCAAGATGTTTATTATGCCAGTATTTCCTTACCAACTCAAAATTGCCAGAGTAAGTCTGATTCATAAATGCGGGGACATGACAATTCTGCAAAACTACAGGCCAATATGTTTTACCAATTTTGTCCATACTATTTGAGGGTGCAGTCTCAGCAGGCTAGAAAACTATTTTTCAAAGCATGCTATAATCACCGAAAAACTGTTTGGTTTTAAGAAAATAGGTCGGCTGAGCAAGGGCTTCTTCATATAAAGCATAAAATTATAGACAATATAGACAACAAGTTGTATACACTGGGAATATTCTTTGACCTTATAAAGACATTCGATTCTGTACAACATGATATATTTGATTGGGAATATTCGAGCGCTGTGGTATACGTCCGGCCGGTCTGCAATTAATAAAAAAAATATATAGAAAATCAATATCAATATTTAATGGTTGAAAAAGTATCGCCAAACAAGCTGCTAATCAAAGAGAATAACGAAACTATTCCCCGAAATAATCTCTGAGGACAAATCACAGCTAGGCGACTGGTGTGTTTGTCCTTTGTCCCCCTTGTTCCCTATCTCCAGAGATTATTTTCGTTATTTTTGGCCAGCTCGCCTGCACCTCTGCATTATCATAATCAAAACAGGGGTCCCCCAATGCGCCATTATGGACCCGTTGTTATTCCTAATATACGTTAATGATATAGTAAATATTCTAAATTCACCAGACATAGTAATGTTTGCAGATGATACGAATGAATTTTTCAGTGGAAAAAGTACACAACTTCTCGAATAAATGGCCAATTGTAATTTGGCGAATGTTTCCGAGTGGCTAGAAATAAATTAACTGCAACTCAATTCACCTAAAAGCAAATATGTTATATTCAGGCCAGCGAACAAAGGGGACGATAACATGACTGTGATTACATTCAACGATACCACCTTAAAACAAGTAACACAACAAAACTTTCTCGGTGTTTGGCTTCACGAGGAGCTCAAGTGGAACACGCACGTTACACATCTGAAAACAAAACTATCAACAGCAGTCGAATACATGTATATAATTACAAACATAATACCGCTTTGGTTGATGAAGTACATTTATCACTCGCTATTTTACTCGCCTCTTTTATATGGTATTTTAGTCTGTGGCTCTACGACAATTGTAAATATAACCGATCTCGTAGTGCTGCGAAAATAAAGTACTTCATATGTACGCGGAATACTACGGAAACGTACATGACTTTCACTGCGAACCACATTACACTATACATAACAATCCAAAACCACATCAGATGTACAATTTTCAACTGGCACAATACCAGCACAAGAATCAGCTCTATAAAAATGTGAAAACATTCAAGACGGGAGAGCTTACTGTTTCCGACAAACTAAATGGAAGACGGCCAGAATAGGAACTAATTATGGTAAACGAAAGCTAGAATATCAATACATGAAATTGAAAGAATAAAAGACGGAGGACAAGCGCAGGACAACCACTGTGCTTGTCCTCCGTGTTTTATTCTTTCAACTTCATGTATTCATGTTCAACCCGCTCGCCTTCACCAGTCCTAGAATATCAACTTAACCGGTATTTTTACTATTTTGGATGATGAATGTATATCTGAATTCTCTCCTAGATATACAATAGATCTCAAAGATTTTTTTAGTAATGTGCTACATTACGTTTCATATTTAATGTGTCTTGATTTTTTCTCTACACGTATTTGTTTATTTGTACCTGTAACAGCGACAAACCTTTCATTCTGCTATCTTAGAAATGGGCCTCCGGGATGTGTTATCGCTTGTTAAAAATTCCGGTTTCAGTCTGTAGATGCTTACTAGTGTTTTTATTTGTTTCGAAATTGCTTGTGCCTTTCAAACGTGTTTTTTGTACTCGCTCGAATGTTAGTTGCTACGCACTATTAGTGATTTTATTTCTATTTTTTTATAATACTAATGCATATGTGTATATACAACTTGTTTGCTTGGTTGTTTATGTATTATATGTATTTCTTTTTGTACTATATTCATATGGTTGTATTTAATTTGGAGCTGTTCAACAGTAAACTGCGTAGAAGACTCTTCAGGCAGGAATCCCTTTTTCCTCTACCGCCATGCCGGCGTCGGACTGCAGAATCAGTAAAGAAACAACAAAAATAAGGATATAATATTCGAAAAGTATGTCTTACGTTCATGCAAATTACCTGTGAAATTCCGAGGAAAAAATGAACGCGAGGTTAACATGCTTCCAATTCCTTGCTTGAGACGAACAGTTGAAAACTTAGTTTATTCTCAAATAATATTATTCCAGGTATTGTTAGACTGAAGACATATCTTTCGATTCAAACCATCATTTCCAGTATTTTACTGAGCAACGTCAATGGAATATAGAACGAGTGATGTTGTTAGAGCACAGCTCTTAGGGGCCCGTTTCCGGATTGAGCGGCGTCGGCGTCGGCGTCGGCGGTCGCCGTGGGCGTAACCGTATGGTCACGTGACCCCCCAGGTCACGTGACACCCCCAGGTCACGTGACCTCGGGGGGGTCACGTGACCCCCACAGGTCACGTGACCCCCCCCCCCGAGGTCACGTTACCCCCGTGAGGGAAGGAGGAGGAAGGAGGGGTATACCCTCCCCTCAGTACCCTACCCTCGTCCTCCTCAAGAGCTGCGCTCCAATTCGGCGTTACAGGAGTTGTAAACGGCTTCCGTTTTTTATAGCCCTTTTCTATAAAACGTTGTATATATACATATATATATTATGACTCGCAGGAGATATTGGCTATTATGACAACGACGGCCAGATCTATATAGTGGAGAGGCTTAAGCAAATGATCAAATGTATGGGCAACGTGGTAACTCCTGCTGAGCTGGAAGAGATCTTGATGAGTCACGAGGCGGTTCTGGAAGCCGCAGTGATCGGTGTGCCAAACTCCGAGTATGGGGAAGCTCCGGTCGCTTGCGTCGTTGTCAAGGAAGGCAAGGAAGAGCTCCTGGAAAGTCTGGAGGCAGAGCTCAAGGAGCTCGTAGCAGGTAGGCGAAATTCAGTTGTTCTTTAGTGTGGTGGATGCGAATTGATGTCGACCCAATAAATCAATATTTTTTTTCACTTGTACAGGGGAGCATAGGTGTACACAATTCGAGGGTGTTATATAGACCAATCATTTCAGATAAGATATAGTAGATGTATTACAAAAATAAAAACCGTGCATAGTCGAAATTGAATTCTATGTTAAATTTGGCCGCTGTGTTTCACAAAACCGCCAAGAATAATATATATATATATATATGAAACGGCACCTGGGATGAAAAGAAGGCACTCGAGAGAAATTTGGATGACCATCTCCTTAAGGGCAAATATTGTTTTAAATATATGTATATCTTAATTTTAACGTATGCACGTGAGAAGTTAATTTTGTAAGAAAACATTATAATTAAAAGGTGCTTAAAAGGCGTATTTGTCTTGCCATTTGCAAGACGTGTGGCCACGAGTGTGCAATCAGCAAATAATTAGCGATGCCTTACAATCAAAATGCATTTTTCCAACTTCCTAACCCATCTAGTAAATTCGTAAATTGCAAGCATACATTTGCTCACGTTCACCCATACAAGCGGAGAAAGATGTTATCACTGCGATATTCGTGGCCAGGTTAGTATTCGCTCTTCAGTCATTTCATAATGCCGCACCTGTTGAGGATATAATTTTATTTTTGGCGGTTAAGTGTCTTACAAAATTTATTACATAAAATTTAGTAAATGTTTCGCGTTTATTTTTTATAATATCTTTATGCTAATTTGTTTGAGTTTGTTACACCGTCGCAGATGGTGCATACGTATACATGTTTCTCTGTCTGGTAGAGGGGGTGGACGAACCCTCTCGGTAGCAATGCCTTCTTTGCCTGCCTACCTACCCGGCATTGCCGGTATGTAAATAAAACCGCGCATCCCCCACTTCTCTAAAGTGAAGTCCAACGACTCACAAATAATTCGCTGTGTCAAAACCAGACATATACGTAACGCTGTTACTAGTAACGAGTTACTTCTACCTAGTTAATTGTTTTGGTAACGAATAACTTATCTAGTTACTATTCTAGAAAAGGAACGAATAACGTACTTAGTTACTTTTTAAGGCCATGTAACAAGAAACGGTGTTTCGTTACTTTCGAGGAGTAGCTTGTTACGTGTGCTACACCGTTTAAATAGCCTCGTTTTAATTCTAACCTGAATATGCGTCTATTGCGACCAAGGCAGATGGGCAACCTGAAAAACAACTAAAAAGTATGACAGTATAGCACAGTTCATCGCTGAACACGTCAGTCGAACTCTACAGCTGGGAATATCTTTCACCCAGCGAACACAATAAGGTTTGTTGGTTGAATCTTCTAGAATCGTGTACAGGCCGAATGTAAACCCGGAGATTGCCGAAATAGGTAGGCAAAGAGCCCATTGTCAACTTCGAACTTAAGAAGCAGAGAGAACATAGACAGAGAGAGAGAGAGAGAAAGAGAGGAATCCCAGATTCACCAGCTCTTCCTGAAGCACAACACTCGCTCCTTCGAGCGCGTCAGTACAACGACTCTCAAGCGTTGCCGGGGATGTATTCCCAAGGAAGCGGGAAAACATAACCGATGAAAACTTCGAATTCAGCTACTGCTTAACTGCAACGACTACTGAAAAAACAAAAAAACAGTAAACCATGACTCAAAATCTCTTGTGTATTTGGTCGTTAAAGGAACGAGGATGATAACTCGCTACATTTGAGGTTAGGTGACGCATTCCTTTTGAGAATCGCTAACGAGTAATGTATTTAGTTCCTTTTTGAGCGACTAACGAGTAAAAGTATTTAGTTACTTTTTTGGGTAACGTGTACATGTTCGGTCAAAACCCGCGCGAAGTAACAAATTAGGCAGATGAAATTTTATTGACCTACTTGATTCAGTTTTCACATCAGTCGTGATTTGGAATGTTCCTATGTTCACCATATCCTTGTTTCATCCGAAAACAACTAATAGTGCTTTCCCATTTGTTTAACTTACATAACATGAAATGTAGTCTTGCCAAATACTACGTTTTATGTTATATAAGTAAAACAAAATACTAAGCTCGGTTTCGTTCCAGAGATCCCTAGCTGTGGAACGAAACCGAGCTTAGTTATTAGAACGATAGATTGAATTTCTGTATGTGCATATAAGTGTGTGTATACGAATATATAAGCTTGCAAACTATGCCTATGTCACCTTATTCTCTAGCCTCTTTGTGGTGGTAAAGTATTGGCGCGTTCCTTGCAGGTCAAACATCTATCCACAAGCACCTATACGGAGGTGTCGTCTTTATGAAATCTCTACCAAGGACGGAAAATGGAAAGATCCTGAGACAGAAACTTAAGTCAAGCGTCATTGCCAGATTTACGCAAAAATAAAGATTGGATATCTCGTTCCATGTTAGTCAAGAAAGTTACCACCTACCAGTAAAAGGAAGTCAAATAAAATATTACCATTCCACTCCCACGCTGCAAATTACTCGTTGTTTGTTACGCATGACTGTAGGGATTCGAGTTTCAAGGTGCACATGAATCAAGGTAATGAACCTTCGTGCCGATGTCGGCACTGATGGTCACATACAGAGACAGCGCTGATGATCGCAGATATGCACTGCAATCAACATGTGTGACAATCAAATGTCCCTTATGTTCCTTGGGAGTCTTACCTTCCCTCAGACAGGTGATCTCCTGTTGGCAAATCAAGATTAGAATTAGGTCTTTTATTTTCTAGCTTATTGTTTCATCAGAGGTTTAAGCGTTTGTTATAGAATTCACTCTATCGGAAGTTGAAGTAGGCAGGCATGTTTTTTGTTCTCCCTGAAAGGTTTAAAAAACACCAAAGTACATGTGCTAAGGCCATGGCGTAAGCATGTTAGCATTTACTGCTTTATGTCCTATATGGTCGCTAACAATCAGTCTGTGCGTGCCAGCAGGCTCAACACTACAATTGCGAGCTGCGTGGCTCATATAGACAGTGCCAGAATTAACTCGCTGTTCCAACGATCTTGTGTAATAATGTACGGTCTTTGACAAATGTGCTATGCACCTCTTCGTATGTTTTCGACGGTACTTCTGTGCTTACATTTGAGTATTATTATAGACAATAACTGTGCCATCAACAGTCTGTGATTTGTGCAATGTGCTGGGATGAAATAACCCTAGCCGCCACGATGTTTTACGTGTATTTACGTATACAATTTCAATAATGGCGTAATTTCTTTTTCTTTTTGTAATGTGCTTAATAATAGCTGTTACGGTCGTTTACTCAGGATGCTTTATACCAATTAAAACACTACAATGTCTGTTCATTTTATTCTCCGAAATTTTACAGGGCCTGATTTGATTAGAAATGTTACTTTGAATTTGGCATTACGCTCATGCGATTTGTTGCTTGTGCAAAATTTAAAAAAATATAATAAAAAATATTAAGAAGTGATCGGATATCTTTTGTTTAAAAAAAACATAGACGAAGGTGCATGAAGATTAAAAAAGTCATAAAAACGAGCAGGTAGGCATGTTTGACTTTCTTCTGGAAAAACAAAGACTATTTTTACGACATTGAAGCTGAAATATATGCAATACAAACCAATACACACCTTGCGTACTTGTGTTTTGGTAGAAGACTGACATTAAAATAGTTTTTCAATGGTGACACATTTTGTCTCTTGTATGAAGTTTATGTGGAAATACCACAACGGGTAATTTACACAGCGAAAATAATTTATCGTATATATAACATACATAGAGAGTGATCAGGCAATTTTAGGACACAAATATCATTAATATACATCGACAAGATCACAAGTATCTCATTGCGAAATGTCGTGAGAAATTGACCTAACTAGAAAAGAACTTTGACAATTTTCTGGTAAAAACAATGAATCCTTTACAATGTGCGCCAAAACACCTGATCCGGCTTCTTTCTTAATCTGCAGTCAGCACAAGTTTTATCATCTCTTAATTTGTGAAATAGTCCGAAGTGTGAAAACGAACTCTTCACTCCATTCCGAGTTCGCATCACAGCTCTCCCCAAAACCGGCAGGTACGCCAAACAAATATGAGGGACTATTTCAGGTCATATTGTACGCAATAGTACAGTGGTGTAAATAACCAACGAAGCCACAGGAGAGTGCGGTCTCTAGCTACGCGCGCGCTTTATGCTGGCGGCGAGAGGAACCTCGCGAGCCCGGCTCCGGCCAGTTGCCAGATTTGCGGATAAATGTGACTTCGAGTCACGTTACGACAGGCCACTGACATCGCGACGTCATGTCGCGTGATTGACAGAAACCAGGTTATGGGACCTGAGGTCACGCGACGTCAATATCGCCGCTAAATTTGGTGGGGCACTTAATATTACTGTCTTGACGCCATGGCGTCACGTGATCCTTCGACCTCATGCGGTAAGACCAACACAAGCTGAATAGGCCCTTGGTAAGATCTCAAATAAAATTATCGCTTGAAGAAAAAAAAGATGCCGCCGGTCTGACTTAACGTTACACTTGTCTCCTAAAACCGGATGGCTTCACAGGCTTTACTTGTGATATT